>PVIU01000864.1:0-258949 GCA_004026605.1 Ondatra zibethicus
AACCAGTATTCTGTATGTGAAAAATGACTTTGAAAGTTGGATATCTCAACCATTTTGTTAAGGAACAGAAGCTAAATACTCTGTTGTTGGAGAATTCCCTCAAGTAATTTGATCATCTCTGAATTCTTTCCCTAATTCCTGTTTCCCTAGAAAATCTGGAGGCATTTGGGAAATATAAGCAAGTTCACTGTTGCTGTATTGTGATTACCTCGTGAGAGCTAGTGAGTTCACACATTGTCATAATGATAGCAGTCCCCAAGAGGCTTGGATAAGGATAGAACCGTCTTGGTGCAGGAAACAGTATGCATTGTAGTTAGCCATCAGCATTGTTCTCAGGTAAATGAGAGCACTATCTAATACGTATTTAGGATACCCACATAAGTTTGTCAAGCACAAACTTAGCACAACCTCCCCTTTTCCCTTTTATATCTCTGTGATAACATGTAGTTATTTTCAAGTTTTCTTGCTTTCTTCTCTTTTCACTGTGTTTTTTAGTTGATTTCCTCTGCTGCTGTGGTTTTAATGGCTACTGTCTTTCTAGTCCCTTCTAAACTTGAGTTTCAAAACTAGCCATCAAATTCTATTACATACTTTTCCCACAGGACTCTCACACGGAATTTCTCCAAGAAATGTTTCTGCTTCAGTTGCAGGTGTCCTATCAGCCACTTTTTTGCTCAAGCTAGATACCTAGAAGTTATGTTTGCCTTTCTTTTTTCTCTCAACAACTATCTCTGATCAGTACCTTTAGAAAGCACTGCTCCCTTCTCAGTGTATAGTGTGGCTATACAGGTCTCCGTCAGTTCTCACTGAACTACAGATGTGGCTTCCTAACTTATCTCCTTTGCTGTTGATCTGTTCTTTCCTCAGTATATGTTATATAATATAAACATAACCATAATAATATTAAAGAAATCACTGTGTCAGGACTGAAGAGATGATTCAGAGGTTAAGAGCACTGGCTGTTCCTGTAGATAACTCAGGTTTGATTGACAGCACCTACATGGTAGCTTACAACCATTATTAACTACAGTTCCAGGGGATCTGGTGCTCTCTTCCAGCCTCCATGGGTATCAGGCACACATATAGTACACAGGCATGCAAGCAATCAGAATACTCTTGCACATAAAAAATGAAATTTAAATTTAAAAAAATAAGTTTTCTCCCTTTGAGTAAATAGATAAAATGTAAACTGTATTAGACTTAATGATTGATACCTAGTAGGAGGTCATCATCAGTAAATTAAAGTGTCTGGCACTGGTCCTGTAAAGCTATTATTGAAAACTATTAGATTTTTGCTCAGTAACCCCAGTGCTCTTATAACTTCACTAGATAACGTCAAGGGAAAATTTTTTGAGCAAAACCCTATATTTGATGCTACATTCTTAAGTTGTTTTGTATGTTTGTGAATTTTTATTTTCATTTTTTTTGTTTTTCAGGTTGTCAGTATTTAAACAGAGCACATCATGCGTGAGTACAAGCTAGTGGTCCTTGGTTCAGGAGGCGTGGGGAAGTCTGCTCTGGTAAGTTAGCCACCCAAATATAACTAATCAGTATCAACAGCTAGGATGTGGGCATTGGCTTGTTTTCATGCTGCTAGTCACTAAGGAAAAGGGAAACATTATTCTTTATAAACCTGCTATCTGTAGCCAAAGTTGTGTAGCTTTGTACTGTCTAGTCATTCACCTACTCTGTTGTCTGCCAACTACTTATTGGCCATTATTAATATTTGTGAGTCAAAGTGGAATATAATTTTTATTGTCAAGGAAGTTTACGTTCTACTGGGGAAGAGTGTTACAGATTGTTCTCCTTTGCCTGACTCCAAGCTTGCATGGAATAAAAGCTACTTTTTGTTTTATATGAGGTACCATCCAGCCTCTGGAATCACAACAGCAAATAAAAAGTCTCTTGTGGAGCTTACTGTGTAGCAGAAGAGGAGATATAATAATACCAATTAAACAAAATTACTTGGTGCTCTCAAACAAAAATTCAGAATTTTAAGGGAGTGACTGGCAAGTGGACCTGAGCTTTGCCAACTTCAAGAAAGTCCAGAATAGCCAGGCATGAGGTGACAGGGAGGTGGAGCTCAGCTGACTTACAGATTATTATGTAAGAGCTTGTAAGTAAGGTCCAAGAACAGTAAGACATAGAATGTCTTGAGGGAATTAGCTAAATGTTTTATTTAACAAGTGGACTTTAAATGGAGTAGTTCAGAAGAGTGGGAGAAAGCACACTAGCTTGCCATGATAGTGAAGAAGAGACATGCAGGTTCTTGAAAATTAAATAGGAAGTAGACTTGAAACGTACTGCTGGGCTGGTGGGGATTAAGGATGAAGGAATAGAAACACAAAGTTTTATACTTAGGAAATATTCAAGTTACTCAAGTAAAATACATCAAATACACAAATGAATCTTTAAGACTGATAGGATTTTAATTGCCAGTAATGAGAATTCCATTACTGTTAGCCTGTTAGGAGTATAAATTTAACACCTCAGTGGAAATGATTTTTCAAATGCATGTAATTTGATGGGGGAAAGTAGAACAGCTCTAATGGGCTAGCCTTGAACTTGTTAATCCTCCTGCCTCAGTTCCCCAAGTGCTAGAATCACAAACATATGCCATAACGCCTGGCTTTACATGTAATTTTCAGCTCAGCAATTTCTTTCTGGACATTTTATCCCAATGTGCAAAATGATCACATCAGAAGTATCTATTGCAACATTTGAAGTAATGATAAGAAATTTGAAACAACAAATGTTGGGGCTGGAGAGATGGCTCAGAGGTTAAGAGCATTGCCTGCTATTCCAAAGGTCCTGAGTTCAATTCCCAGCAACCACATGGTGGCTCACAACCATCTGTAATGAGGTCTGGTGCCCTCTTCTGACCTGCAGGCATTATTATATACATAATAAATAAATAAATATTTTTTAAAAAAAGAAATTTGAACTGCCTATCAGCTAGTTAAGTAACACACACACACACACATACACGGTTGAAGTGACTTTTTAAAAAAGAAATACATGTAAACAGATTGGGTAGATGGAAACAGGGATGGTAATAGGATAAGAAAAAACAACAACAACTAAATTTTATAGGCGCAAACAAGATTGTCCAGGAGAGAATAAGGAGAGGAAACCCAAGGCTGAGTTCTGAATCGTTGTCAACTCTTAGAGGAGAGATAGGATTAAAATACCCAGCGCTGAAGAAGGTGTCTTATACTGTGATTGAGGACATAGATGTGTCTACTTGGCGGCTCAGAAGTCAAGGGAGAAAGAGGAATGGTGCATGGGGATGCTTGCCCATCATAAAAGAAGATGATTTGATCTGGTGATGTTGCCACAACCATGCTTGCTAGAGTTGAGTACTGAGAACTGAGGAAATGGAATTACTGTGTAGACAGTTAAAGTCTGATTATGAGAACAAACAGAGAAAGGAGGAGAAGCTAGAGAAGATATGGGGTTAAGAGGAGTTTTCTGTTTTGTTTGGGGATTGGAGGTAGCAGAGCATGTTTGTATCTTGGAAGCAGTGATCCAGTGGAAATGAAAATAATGACATAGGAGGGAGAAGGGGGGGCAGATCCAGTATGGAAACCAAAGGAATAAAATGAAAATTGATATGAATGAATGTGATACCCTTGAGAATTGAGAGGGCAAGGTTCAGAGGATAGTGAAAGGTTACTCAGTGAAAAAGAAGTGGTCACTGTGAGGTGGTTGTTGATGTTTACAGGGACCAGTAACGTCAAGCTTAGGGACAGTGCTTGGGCTTTCATGCCATCTGTATCTAAGTACTTGTAGTAGTGGAGGACAAGTATATCTTAGTACTGGGGTCTCACGCACCTTGTGGGCCTCATATGCTGGGCCATATTTTGAGAACCTCTCTTCTAGGCTACATTTGTTAGAAAACCATATCAGACTTTTTCCTATCTAGATTATGTCATAATAAAAAGTAACTAAACCCTTGATAAAAATAGGATTAAAGGACTGTGGACCAAAGGAAATGGCCTAATGGGTAAGAATTCTTGCTGTGTGAGCATGAGGACCTGAGTGTAAATCCCCAACACTCATACCAAACCTGGGTGTGGTCATATACATATCTGTTACCCCAGTGGTGGGTGAGAGAGAGAGAGAGAGAGAGAGAGAGTGTGTGTGTGTGTAGGAGAAATAAGACAGGGAGTGATAGAGTAGTACACCTAAAATTTTACTGTGATTATATGCTTAAGTTCCTTTAAATAATTTAAGTGTAGATGACCTTAGTCTGTATATTTGCCTTTGTTTATAGATAGGAATATTCCAGACCCTGCTTTAAAACTTCCTAGAAGCCAAGCGATGGTGGTGCATGCGTTTAATCCCAGCACTTGGGAGACAGAGGCAGGTGGATCTCTGTGAGTTCATGGCCATCCTGGTCTACAAAGAGAGTTCCAGGACTGCCAGGACTGTTACACAGAGAAACCCTGTCTCGGGGGAAGAAAAAAAGCTTCTCAGAATTATCATCTATACTTGCCATTAATTTAATAATTGATAAATGTTCTTTTTAGTATATGTTCAGACATGTCCATCCAGTATACTGCAGATGAAAGCACAATGTTCTCCCTGTCAGTCTATCCCAAGGCCCTCAGTTGATTCCTGAACCCATATTCAGATACATACACTACCTAGTTATCTTTTTCTGGTGTATCTTAGGATACTCTGTTATCTGTGACTAGGCAGTGTTTTCCACTGGAAAGACTAAGACTTAGGAATCAGAAAGATGAAGTATTGTAAGTTCAGCTGGCAAATCGGAAAAGTATTTCTGGGGTAAAAGTGTAACTTAAATGTGATTACAGTCTAAAATTGAAGCAAACAGATGTTCAATAACACTAAATTCCCTGGTTTTCCTTACAGTTTAAAAGATAGAAACATTTAGAACCTTTGTTTGTCTCTTTTTTAGACAAGTTACATTTGGATAGTTTCATTTTTAATGAACTAGAATCTTGTTAAGGTGTAATATAATCATGTTTAGCAATGTAGCAGATGTATTGATAAGTTTTTAACATGGCCATCTCTTCTTGTAATAAATATCTTCTTAGTTTTGTATGCATTCTTATTGGAAAGTAATACTAATGCTTAGCATTTGTGTTTATTCAGAATTCCAACACAATTTCATTTATTCTTTACAGTTTGTAAGGTTAAGTAACACTTAGGAACATTTGATTTTCCTTTCAAGTCTTTAACTCTAGTTTGTTTGTTTTCTCCTCTCAGACAGTTCAGTTTGTTCAGGGAATTTTTGTTGAAAAATATGACCCAACGATAGAAGATTCCTACAGAAAGGTAAAATGTAAAACAGTGTGTGCACTTATGAATGGTCCTCACAGCTTTCAGACTTGGTGCATGGTGTTGCTTTAAAGACATTTTGAGAAATGACAAATCTGCTGTCTGTTTTTAGAAGTTTCACCTGGATAAAGCATTCCTCACTGAACGTGCTTAGGAGAGCATTTTATGTGCTGCTGCTGCTACTGCTGCTGCTTAGTAGTACATCCTTCCTCCTTCCTTCCTCCTTCCTTCCCTCCCTCCCCCTTTCTTTCTTTCTTTCTTTCTTTCTTTCTTTCTTTCTTTCTTTCTTTCTTTCTTTCTTTCTTTCTTTCTTTCTTTCTTCATCTTTTTCTTTTTCTTTTTGTTTTTGTTTCTCAAGGTAGGGTCTCTCTATATAGCCCTGGCTGTCCTGGAACTCACTCTGTAGAACAGACTGGCCTGGAACTCACAGATCCACCTGCCTTTGTCTCCTAAGTGCTGGTGTTAAAGGTGTGAGCCACCATGCCTGGGTAACAGTTCATTCAGTGTGTAGTAGCACAGTGGGAGTAATAGTTCATTCAGTGTGTAGTAGCACAGTGGGAGTACCTGTCATGTTTCCCAGAATCTGTGGAGCATACATGGGAAGGGACTGGAATGCAAACTGTGGACCTTTCCTGGTAACAGTGTGGCATTGTAGCTTCATTGGTTGTGCCAAATGTTCACTTTGCTGCAGCCTATTGATAAGAGAGAGAAGGCAGCTGTGCATGGTGTAGGCGTAAATAATGTGGGTCTCTCATTTCCTTTAATTTTGTGGTGAACCCCAAATTTCTCCTAAAGAAGTGAAATTGGCCATGCATAGTGGCATACACATTTAATCCCAGCACCCAGTAAACAGAGGCAGGGAGATCTCTGCAAGTTCAAGGCCAAACTAGTCTACCAAGACCCTATCTTTAAAAAAAGAAAAGGAAGGAGTAATCTATTTTTAAAAGAAGCAAAATAGTTGGTCTTGACAGAATAGGTTCTAAGACCAGGTAGAACTATGAGAAACTTTCATGAGTTTATTTTCCACGTATCCAGGTGTGAGTCATATGGCAGAATACCATAAAGGAGCCAAGGCTCTCGCTCCAAAGACTAATCCTTTCATTTCAGCAGAGAGGCAAGCATTGCTCTGTTAAATATCTGTTTTTAGAATCTGCCTTTGATAGTACTATAACTTTTGTTGAATTAAGGTTTTTAGGAAATATTAGCTGAGTGATTTCATTCTCTTCCAAATTAACACAGCCGTGCTCTAGTTTCTTCTGAAACTACAGGCGTGGTTCCATATTTCCTGAAGGCTCTGGCACAGATTTTTCCTCTTAACTGTTTGCCCCACGTGGGGTGGGGTCATGAGTTTGTGGCCCCACTAGAGGCCCATCACTCTGGCAGGGAGGCGAGGGTCAAAAGAGCTTATAGGGCGATGTTTTTATTTGTAGGAGATGGTGTTGCTGCTCTTCTCAAGTTTCTCCCAAATAAATTGCTAGTTAAGTCTTTACGCAATATCTGTCCCTAGCATGCTGAAGAACTAATTTTCTTAGTCCCTTCTGTAATAATTTTCCACAGAGTTGCTAATTGATATGTTCTTTAGGCCAGACTTCTTTTAGAAGACTGGAGAAATGGAATTGGTATATTTATATTTCATGTTCCACAGTTTTTTTTCCCTAGAGAGCCCTTAAAGTCTTAAGGGACATGTACATTCTTAAAGAATAAGTAGCTCATTGGTATCTATTTTAATGCTTCTGAGTTTTCTTATGTTGCAAATTTTGTGAATATTTTGGCAAAATTTTTAACAGCTTAGATATAATAAGTTGGCCAAATTTCTGTTCCTCAAAATCTTTTTTTTATTCAATTTGACCCATTTAAAATGGTACAGTGAAGCCTGACACCTTTGGTTGGAGATATGTCTCTCTGTGTCACCCATAGGGCCTTAAACTCAAAATCTTCCTGTCTAGCCTCCCAGTGCTGAGATTATAGGTAAGCACTGCCACACCCAGCTTGGGTTCTTTAATTCTTTGCTTTCCATGACAATCATATATAAATCTGTCAAAACCATGTATCATATATATGCCATCATTTTTGTTTGCTTGTTTGTTGGTTAGAATTTTTTCTGTTAGAACTGTATGTACCATTTTTCTTAAATTACAAAGCCTGGCTTTTTTTTTTTTTTTTTTTTTTGCCTTCCAATAAAAACAAATGAGCATCATTATAGCAGTCAGAAAATACCCACACTCAACTTTAACCACCCTGCCTTTGGAGTGTTGCTGGTGTGCTCAGAGACCCTCCCTGTTCTTTATTGTGGTACTAAGTAGAACACTTGGTAGTTGTTAATAAGTATTTTGAAGAGGTAAAAGGGAAAACATGTTGATGTTGCTTTTTTTCTTTTCTTCTTTGCTTCCCCACAGCAAGTTGAAGTAGATTGCCAACAATGTATGCTGGAAATCCTGGATACTGCAGGAACAGTAAGGATTCTTTCCTTTTCATGTAATAAGTTTTAGTGTGTGAGCAGTTTTTGCTATCTAAATAATTCTCTGTGTAAAGTGGTTATTCTGATTTTTTTAATTCTCTAAATATAAGGTTTCATAAATTTTCTTGGGTATATAAAATTGTTTTGTGATGTGATTGATGCTCACATATCATATTTGAATTGTATTTGAAGTTCACCTGCAGAATGAAGTTTTTGGGGGGAGGGAGCAGTCTTTTTATATTGAAGTAAGGAATGCTGTAATATATATGTGTGTGTGTATACATACATACACACATGCATACATATACATATATGGTATTTAAGGGCTGGAGAGATGGCTCAGTGGTTAACAGCACTAGCTGCTCTTACAGAGGACCCAGGTTCAATGCCCAGCACCCATATGGCAACTCACAACTGTCTATAACTCCAGTTCCAGAGGATCCAACACCTTTACACTGGCATAAATGCAGGCAAAACACCAATGTACAATAGGTAGGTAGGTAGGTAGGTAGGTAGGTAGGTAGGTAGGTAGACAGGCAGACAGACTGGTTGACTTGCTTGGGAGGAAGGATATTTAAGTTCAGAATTTTAGTTAAGATAGGTATTCCCGAGCTGTGGTGATGGCCTTTAATCCCAGTACTCAGGAGGCAGAGGCAGGCAGATCTCTGTGAGTTTAAGGCCAGCCTGGTCTACAAGAGCTAGTTATAGAACAGCTAGGACTGGAGAAACCTGCCTCAAAAAACCAAAGAAATAAAAAAACAAACAAACAAACAAAAAACAGGTATTCCCCTCCGTAGTCTCACCTTCCTTAGCAATCTAGTTAACTGGTTTCTGCAGCTTCTCAAACACTGTATGTTTCTCCCTGGGCCATGTATATTTGTTGATCTCTGCCTGAGACTCCTTATAAGAGCATACATTAATCTCTTCTTCCTTCTTGCCCTCTTGTTACCTGTAAGTACCTTCCCTTCTAAAAAGTAAACTTCTACTCCACCTCCTCCCCCCAAAAGAGAAACCTCTTTCTCAGCTTTGTTTTTTTCTGTAACATTACTTCATACTTTATTTTTTTTTTACTTCCCTGTGTATTCCTTGAGAGATTTTTGCCTCTTATAATGACCAACATATCTCCTGCAGAAACAGTTTTTGAGTAGATGAATCTTGTAGACTGTCCTTAGGAGGAAGGTTGGGATTCTCAGTAAGAGATTGAACAAACTGCAGCAGTACAGTATTTACTCTTGATTAATAAATGGCATATGCCATAATCTCAAGAGAACATGGAGGGAATGCTAGTGCTCTAATTTCTAATTAAGTTTATAAATGAAAAATCCAGAAAAGTATGCAAAAGACTAAACTTGAAGGTTAAAGATGTGGGTGAAGGTTAGCACAGCTGACATCTTGTAGTACAAATCAAGTGGAGTGGACAGGCTGGAGCATCTAGAACTACTTTGATATAGTAGACAAAAACTGAGGTTTGACAATGGGAATCAGCAAGCCAAAGAAGCAAAAAGTTTATGAAGCTTTGTGGATTTGTATGTTTAATGATAAAGTGGTCAAAAAATTTGTTTTTAATATTCTGCCTTTTGTGACTTCTTTAATACTGCATATAAAATCCAAGAACTTTGTAGATAAGATTCTGTTCTGTATTATTATCTATAGTTATAAAATACAATAATGATTTCTCCAAAGACAAGAAAGTGGGTTTTAAGTAAGCAGAAGTCATTTTAATTTAGTGAGACTGTAGCTGCATGACCAGTGTTAATGACTAGTGAGTCTGAAGAAAATAGTCACTGTACTATCCTCAGATCTTTTCTAAGAATTTGAAATGCAGCAAGCAGGGAGATAAAAATGTATGAAAAAGTTCTTTTCAAAAGTCTAATCTAGGGTTGGTAATGTACTGATTGTCAAGATGATAAAACATCAGTAGAAAGATAGTTGAGACTGACCATGCTGGATGTTTATAATTCAGTACCAGATCTGCATTTTGGATTGTTTCTACTTGAGTGGTGATCATATTATAAATCTTCCAAACAAAATCAATTAAGGTTTGTATATTAAAGGAATTGTGTCAACAAACACAAACATTCATCTCAGTTTCTAGAAACTAGTATGAAATCTTATGACAATATGTAATTTAAAATGTATGTCCTTATTTGAGATTTATTCTGTTTAAAATCATTCCAGCATACATTAAAAAACTGCATGTATATTTATAACTGGATCTTTTTTTATACTACAGGAACAATTTACAGCAATGAGGGATTTGTATATGAAGAATGGCCAAGGGTTTGCACTAGTTTATTCAATTACAGCTCAGTCTACATTTAATGACTTACAGGACTTGAGAGAACAGATTTTACGGGTTAAAGACACAGAAGATGTAAGTATTTTTCTCTTTAAAACATATTGCCATCTCTCCATAGTCAAAGAAAAAGTGTCTGCTTTCCCATCAGTATAAGGTTTGGAAGGTGTCTAACATGCCAAAAACAGGCTCTGAAATAAATTTTGACTTTCAAAATTAACCTACAAATTGTATGCTAAGATGTATAGAATATGAGGTGTGTATGGCAAAGTGAGCATTGCCATGTGGATAAAAAACACAGGAAAGATGAATCAGAAAACTTCACAGAAGAAGGAAGAAGTGGGACTCAAGTTGAGCTTTGAATGTGAGAAGTAGTGTTCACAGAACCATAATTAATGTTCCTTTTTCTAATATTCTATCATACATGTTCTTTGGGTTGCTTTGGTTTTAACACATTATCTTGCTATATGTGCATATATATATATACACATACACATATATATACGTATGTACGTACGTGTGTGTGTGTGTGTGTGTGTGTGTGCGCACGTGCACATGCGCAGGCCCAGGCTACCTTTGGGCACTTAACCTTCCTATCTCCATCTTCTTTTTTTGTGTGTCGGGGGTGGTTTTTTGAGACAAGATGTCTCTGTATAGCCCTGGCTGTCCTCGAACTCACTCTGTAGACCAGGCTAGTTTCAAACCCACAGGGGTCTGTCTGCCTCTGCCTCCTGAGTGCTGGGATTAAGGGCATGCACCATGACAGCCCAGCTCCCTCCTCAGTACTGGATTTATAGGCATGCACCACATTTGTTGGTAGCATGTACCCTTTTCTTATCTTTTGTAAAATATGAAATATATTTTACACGTTTCCATCAATTTGAGGTTATAGAAAAGTTCCTTTTCAATTATATAAAATAGGATAGACATTTTCAGTTACACCTTTCTGGTTATGTGTGTTCTCTGATGGGAACTATTCATCTGCTCAGGACCTTAACCTTGATAATGTTGTAGATAGGCGGAATTTGTGCCATATGACCGCATGACTGTCCTTAATGAATAGTTAGTGAGTTCTGGTAATGTTAATCCCCTTTATTCCGTCAGTAAAGGACAAAAGTTGAAGATGCCTAGACTATTTGACCTGTTTTGGGTAGAAGGTTCACCTTGTCTCCTACATTCTTTCTTTTGTGTAGTGCTGTTGTCTTACAACCTCCTGACTTTGTTCTCTGAACTTTTAGCTGAGGAGCCTAACACAGTTTGTTAGCTGTGAAAGTGGGTGTTGTGTTTCAGGATAGTCAGGCATCTGTGGTGTAGAGTAAAAGGGAAGACACAGCTGCTTAGTGACTTTTTTTAATGTATGCATGTCTATGTATTCTATGTGGTGAGGCTAGAAGAGGACGTTGATTCCCTAGAGCTGGAGTTAAAGGTGATTGTAAGCTGTAACTTTGTGTTGGGAACTGAGCTCAGATCCTCTGGAAGAGCAGCAGGTGCTCTTGACCACTGAGCCATCTCTCCAGCGCCTGTTTTTATTCTTAGTCCTCCTTACTGTTTCACTTACAGTCTCTAAGTCTAATATTAGACTTAGAAAGCTAATAATTAGATATAGAAGCTGCTAATAATGTCACTATTTTTTGGCATTTATTAGACCTGTGAGATGAAGCATTTTAAACCACTTAGGGTCAATGAATATAGTGTTTCATATATTACAGGGAATTCCTTTTCCTTTAGAACTTTCTACTTGAAATTCAGCTATTTGTAGTAATCCACATAAGAATTTTAGAATCATTAAGGGATGGAGAGATGGCTCAGTGATTAAAGTACTTGGCACTTTTCCAGAGAACCAGGGTTCAATCCTCAGCATCCACATGGCAGCTTACAACCATCTATAGCTCTTTTGGCCTCCCTAGGTACCATACATGAGTATTGTACACAACATTCATACAAAAATTTGAATTTAAGAAAAAATGGATCATTTCCTTTAAAATAATTTGGTATATGAATCTAGTAGGAGTTCTTCCTGTTTTGACCTCCCTCCCTCCTCCCCCCTCTATTTCTTCTTCCAAACAACAACAATACACAGCACCCTTTTTAAAGCACTTGGTAGAGCATACAGTTGTAGACTGGTATGTTTCCGTTGTTAGCAGGTAATTGCTTATTTGTCAGAAGAGGATAAGTAACGAGTATGTAATTCATTTGTTTTTTCCTTCCTGCAGGTTCCAATGATTTTGGTTGGCAATAAATGTGACCTGGAAGATGAGCGGGTAGTTGGCAAAGAACAAGGCCAGAATTTAGCAAGACAGTGGTGTAACTGTGCCTTTTTAGAATCTTCTGCAAAGTCAAAGATCAACGTTAATGAGGTAACCTACAACTACTGTACAATACAAACAAGTCCCTTTTTATTTTCCACAGCCAGAATTTTTAAGAAAACATAATTATCTCTGTAATAGTTACTTATCCAATTAAATATAACACATAGGTGGTAGAGTCCAATAGGAAAGGACAAAAAATTAAGGTTGCTATTATAATGGTCTTTTGTTATATATAATGCTATCATAAAATTCTATTTTATTCTTGTTTCACTTGATGCATGCCTAAAATTGTAGGGTCTGTGTATGAATGGACATGTAATTCAAACCATTCAGTCCTTTCAGGCTGATAGTCCAGATGCACACAGCTGATTTAAGCACTCCACCCACTATCTTAAGATATTAACTGTGGGACAGAAAGCTTTTCAGATAGGCTATATGTGCCTCATTTTAAAGAGCCATAGTTGACTGGGCCCCTAAAATTTTAGTGCAGTTCCCAAATTGCTACCACCTATCAAGTAAACCCATGACATTCCTTTTGCTTTTGGAATTGTGCCAAAAGCCTTTGAAAAGGGAAAGAAATGAGGGCAGAGAGGCAGAGTAAGGCTCTTGCCCTTCTCTGGCCAGGGAAGCATCTTAGGTAACTACATAGAGGTGAGAATGAGTGGGTTAGGTCGTCATGGCTGGGGTTTCACTCACTGTTCCTCTCTGGCCTCTAATCTGTAAGTCATTTTTCATGACTATACTTGTAGACTATTATTGGACTTTTAAGATGGCTAAATTATTTTAAACATCTGGCAAGGAAAAAACCAACCTACTACAGATTCTGTTTCTTACAAATAATAGAGAATGCTAAATCTTGTTTTTTTTTTTTTAGGTGAAACCATTTTTAACAAATAAAAAAAAATCTGTTAATTCCATTTCTCTGGCAAACATATTGAGTACTTGTTGTCCAGGCAGAACTATTTCTACCCTTAAGAAGTTTACATCCTAGTTGGGGAACAAGTCCTGCTGAGTGCTTCCATAACAGTTATTTGTTATTCACTGCTAGGTAAACAAGAAGAAATTGATAGCCATCCAGCCATCCATTCATCTTTCTTTGTTGTGGAATTAGAATTTCCTAGAGGTTATTTTTTAAAATGTAGCTCTAATAAAAATTTATTGTTCAGTATAGTATTATTTGAAAGAATAAGGGAGCAAGAAAAGGAGCCCAGGTATGGTGACATACACTTGTAATCCCAGCGCGCTGGAGGCCAAGGCAGGAGAATGAGTTCTAGACCAGCCTGGACTATAATATTTTAATGAAGAATACATTACAGTTGGTGAGCACCCTTGAATAGTAGAATTGTGGTGCAGTGTCAACTTCTGTGATATGGTTGGCCTTTGGAATCTGGTTCCTTACTGTCTCTGTCACCCTCACTGCTGTTCCATCTACGAAGTTCATCAAGTATACTGCGGCTGAGTTGGACCAGAGTCCACCACACAAGATCTCTTCCTGTAGGAGCCAAAGTTTAGTAGGGAGGAAGTAGGTATTCTTCCTCTTTAATCTTTACATGATTATGGACACCTACCCAGGCTTTTAGAGCTCCCTTGATTGCAGTTTTTAATGCAGCAGAGTTGACTTTTTCACAGCAGTCTTGCTAAAGTTCACATAGGGGTTTAGGAAACAATGTAAAATGTCATAGTCATTTTATCGTCTCTACTTCTTTGAAAGACCACACAGGCTGCATGCTAGACAAGAGCATATAATTTGAAGTGTTTCATTTTTTTTAAAGATTTTATGCTTCATAGTCTAAAAATTCAGCTGCAGAATTCCTTGAATAGTTCACAGTTGTTCAGATAGTTTATGCTGCTTTGTAAATGCTTGTGTGGTTTCTGAATGCATGAAAATAGAGTAATAATTTCACAAGATTCAGCTCTTGACTTTAAATTTGCAAACAGACAAGAATGCTGTGCTTGGCCAGAGCCCTCTAATTCTCTATAGTCTGCAAGTAGCAAATGATGCACTGGAATTACCTCAATATTAGCTCCAAATTTCTTTTCTTTCTTTCTTTTTTTTTTTTGTGCTGAGGCTGGAGTAATGATTGGAATAAAGACATCCTAATTAGGAATGGGAGAGGGGTTGAGAAACTCTATTCTGTGTTCCCTCTAGATTTTTCTATAGTTCAGAGAGATGAGGAAGAACCTAGGCTGGGGACTTTCAGCATTTCTAACCAAATATTATAGTTCGAACTTGCCCTCATCATTGAACCTTCTGCTGCTGTGAGGTAGGCAATATTTTCCAAAGAAATAATTTAGAATAATACTACAGTCAGTTACCTGTCTCTATAATGTGTGCCAGAAACTGGACATTGACTGGTATGAAGAAACTGAAATAGGAACTGCGTATGTGTTTCATTAATTTACTGTTCTGGTTTATCTTTTTGTTATTTTATATCATAGCTTGCATGTTCAGCCTTGTGTACTAAAATGAGAACTTTTTCCTGATTCATATACATTAAGTTCTTAAAGGCTTCAGAGTTGTGGAAATAGCTACCATTTTGCTTATAAATGCTGTAGTTTTAACCTTCTCTTGGAAATAAGATTATAGAGAGTAGAGTATTTATAGGAAATGGGATTTGGATGGATAGGACAAACAGAAAATAATATATTTATTTATAGCTTTGTAATGAATTTGTTCTTTTTTTTCCTTTTCAACAGTTTAGTCTTGTAATCTCTGAGTCATTTGAAAAAGTAACATGATTATCATCTTAAAGAAATGTAGCATGTCATCTTTTTAAAAAATACACAGGCTAGACTATAGCTCAATGGTGGAGGACTTGCCTAATATACAGAGGCCCTGGGTTTAATCTCCCACTATAGTAAAAGAAATATAAGTCACTGATGTTAAAATTAAAATCTCTTGCTTTTGAACTTTACTTAATCTAAGAACAAGAAAAATAGTCTGTTTATTCTTCATTTAAATTCACTAGTTATTAACATTTTGCCACATATTTTTAGAAATCACTTTTCTTTACTCTTATATATTTTAGTGTGTGTTTCCTTGGATCAGAGGCATTCTGCAGGCTGTAGAGGTTGCTCCGAGGTTAAGAGCTCATAGGACTCTATGAAAGGCCATGAGTTCAGGTTCAGCACCCGCAGCTCACAACCTCCCTTAAGTCCAGCTGCAGTTGATTTAACACTTCTGGACTTCTCAGATACCCACACAGATACATAAATATGAAATAAAAAAATCACTAAAAAAATTTTAAGGACATTCTTGAACAAAACCACAACTATTAAAATCATGCAGCTAAAGCTACAATTCAGCTATAGAGCATTTGCCTGCATGAGCAAGGCCTGAGTTCAGTTCCCAACACTGCAAAATAAAAGTAAAGTCAGGAAATTTGCCTTCCACACTGTTTTGTTTATTTGTAGTTTTATTATATTAATTATGCCAATGTGTTAAAGACCGTTTCAGCTGAGTCTGGTTCTTTGCTATAATAATGCAGACACTCACTTGTTGACTGAAGTTTCTGTCCTGCCCAGTTCCTGCAGTCGTTAAGTCCCAAAGAAATCACACAGAGGTCAACATTAATTATAAACTGATTGACCCAGTATCTCAGGCTCTTCTTATTAACTAATTTTTATAACTAATATTAGCCCATAATTGTTGTCTATGTTAGCCACGTGGCTTGGTACCTTTTTCGGCGAGGCAGTCACATCTTGCTCTCTGTGGCTGGGTCAGACTGTGGACTGCACTTTCCTCTTCCCAGAATTCTCATTGCCCCACCTCTACTTCCTGCCTGGTCATCCCACCTATACTTCCTGCTGGGTACTGGCCAATCAGCATTTTGTTAAAAATAATACAAATGACAGGATAAAAGACCATTATCCCACAGCACTCACTTATGGCCTGAGATGAAAATGAAGGCCCTCACCATTATCATCTGAATACTTGCAGAGTTGGCTTTAAGGAACACAATAGGGATGGACTGGTAACATCTCAACACATGCCAGAGTTAATAACCCACTTTTATGAGATAAGAAGTATTGTGTTTTTGTCCTTGATGATTTTTTTACTCTTCCAAAGATGAATCTCCAAGATTATTACTATACTCTTTGTGCCTTCAAATCAAGGATTAGTGGACTTTTCCTGCCTGTTATGTTGTTGTCTTGTTTGCTTTGACTGTGGAGGTGCACACTTTTAATCCCAGCACTCAGGAGGTAGAGGTAAATGAACCTCTTGAGTTCAGGGCGAGCCTGGTCTACAAAGTGAGTTTCAGGCTATCCAGGGCTGCATAGTGAGACACTACTTTAAAATACAAATCCATAAGGGGTGGAGATATCATGTACCTGATGTTGTGTTATCTGAACAGAGACATGCTTTTTCCTGTCCCAGCCTAAAATGTATATCGTCGTCATCAAATGCAAATTAAGGGAAATTCTATACATTTATTAAACTTTTTCAGAAATGACAAAACCCTGGAAGATAAAGACTAAAGAACTGTTCCCAATTTTAAAAGACTGAAAGCAGTTCTTGAGGTAGTATTGTCTATAATCCCAGCACTTGGGAGATAGAGGCAAGAGAATCAGGATTTTAAAGCCAGCCTTGACTAATCAGTGAGTTTGAAGCCAACATGGGCTTGAAATGAGACCCCATCTCAAACAAATAAGGAAATGATGACAGACAGACAGACAGACAGACAGACAAGTGCCACATTGTCTAGAAACAAAATGCAGTGTGGCTCCTGGTAGATTTCTGCCCAAGAGGAAAGTAACTTTTTAGGTCCTCATTGAGATAATTGACAAAATTGGAATTTACACTGAAGATACTACCAAAAAAAATGTATTGATGTTGAAATGTCTTGTTAGGATCAGCATTATACTAAGATTATATAAGAGTGTACTTTTGCTGGGTGAGGTGGCTCACACCTTTGATTCCAGCACTTGGGAGACAGAGGCAGGTGAATCTCTGAGAGTTTGAGGCCAGTCTGGTCTACAGTGTGAGTTCCAAGACAGCCAGGGCTACACACAAAAACCCTGTCTTGAAAAACAAAACAAAAGAGTATATTGTTCTGGGAGATACATGCTTAGCCCTTTAAGGATATATGCCACTATCATATAATTCATAATTATTACTCTGATATAGAAAGAATGTACAGAAGCTCTCTGGTGCTGTTGTTATAATTATGGCTTTTAAGTGTTTACTACCTTTCTCTTCTAATTTTTTTTTTTTAACTACTGGCTGTCTAAGCAACTACATATCCATTATGGATAGGTAGGGCCTGCTTTACTCTGAGAGTTAGCTTGGGGAGCTAAGAAATTTCAAAAGAAAGCAGTAAAGTTCAGATCCAATGGAAGAATAATACTTAGTTCTTTCAAAATGATTTTGTGAAACAAGCAATCAGAACTTTTTATTGTTGTTTTTACCTAGATATTTTATGACCTGGTCAGACAGATAAATAGAAAAACACCAGTGGAAAAGAAGAAGCCTAAAAAGAAATCATGTCTGCTGCTCTAGACTTGAAGTCAGCAGCAGCTCTGAGCCAGGTAAGATGCTTAAGCAGAGTTAAACCCTTCCTCGTTTCTCCCAACTCTAACCATTTTATTGACTCTCAGGGTTTCTGAGCTTCTATTGCTTATACATGTGACAGATACCTGTATCTGTTGGATAATTTGCCTCCTCCCCAGGAATGTTTAAACTCTTAAGAGTGAGGAACTTGTGTGATTTGCTCATGTGTTGTCAGCACCTGCTAACAAGTGGGTATTTGAGAAATAGTGCTAGAAGCTGGGTAGAGCACTTACCTAGTGTTAGCATTTCTGTTTGCTCCTCTTTGAACTTAACATTAGCAAAAACATATGGTGTGTTGTATCTGCCATCTATCATCCAGAGCTATGGGGTTTTTTTGTTTGTTTGGTTTTGGTTTTTTTGTTTGGTTGGTTGGTTAGTTTTGGTTTTGGGTTTTTTGTTTTTTTTGTTTTTGTTTTTTTTTTTTTTTTTTTTGAGACAGGGTTTCTCTGTAGTTTTGGAGACTGTCCTGGAACTCACTTTGTAGACCAAGTTGGCATTGAACTCTCGGAGATCCTCCTGTCTCTGTCTTCCTAGTGCTGGGATTTAAGGTGTATACCACCACCACCAGGCTAGAGTTGTGTTTTTAGAAGTATCCATGTTACATGTATCAGTAGTTAATTTTTACTATATGACAATACTTAATTTATTATTTGACTGATGGGTATTCTGCTATTGAGGGACTTTTGGGGAATTAAGATGGATAATACTGAGCCCAGCCTGGCAGCCCACACCTGTTATCCCAGAAAAAGAACGGGGCAGAAAGATTAGAAGTTCAAAGCCAGCTTTCCTTACATAGCAAAGTTAGAACAGCCAGGGCTGCTTGAGACCCTGGCTTAAAACAAACAAAATATATGGATAGTTCGCAGTTCTGTATATGACTTATGCACATACACATGTCTAGAAATATAATGGCCAGCTCATATGCTATATATGTGGATTTTTTAAGTGATTGTACCAGGGTACATGCACCAGCAATTCATGAGTTCCATATCCTCCCCAGTATTGGTATTTTCAGACTTCTTAAACCTGAGCCATTCTGTGAGATGTATGGTAGCATATGTAGTTCTGCTTGCCAGCTCTTCTCAAGAATGGGTGGCTCTAACAAGTGTCACACCAGTCTGCATCAAGTGGTAGTTGACTTCAGGTAGCATTCTGCCTTCATTAAGTGGACCCACTGGAAAGAAATTTACAGCGGTGTTTGCACTGCCAGTAAGGTAAGAAGCCAGGCCCTGTGAAGCAGTTAGTAGTTTTCCTTTAATTACATTTTAAAATACTCTGATGTTTCTTCTTTGTCAGCTATTAAACCCAAACAGAATGCTATCCTGAAGCAGATGTATGGTGTAGTCTGAGGCTAATTATGTGAATATGAATAAGTTGATGAAGTTAGAGGAGGAACATAAACTCTGCTCACTTGAGAGTTGACAACACTAACTACTGTCAATCTCTGGGGCCCATTTAGTAGATTAGTGCTTTCTGAGCTCCTGATGAGTTACTCTGTGCTCCTTAGAGATAGGGATGAGTAAGTATCTCTCTTAGAGAAAAGAATTGAGGAACTTCAAACCTTTTTAATGGATACATAGAAAGGGGGAAAAGCATAGATTGTCTTAGGTGGTCAAACTTGGAAGGTCAGCTTCTAGCCAAATGATTTCTTTTTCTGAAGAGCTAAATGATTTTTCTTGAAACTGATTGATTAAAACACTTTAAATCATTAGTTTCCTGACAGTTATTATTGTTGGTGTTTGTGTGTGTTTAAGGTACAAAGACAGAAACATGAGGACCCAAGTTGGTAATGTGTTGTTAACTCTTTTATAGTTGACACCATTACCTTGGCAAATCTGAGTTTTAACTTTGCATTCTCAGAAAATGTTCCTTTAGCTTAAAGAAAAAGATACCACTTGATCTATTATGATTTTAAAATGCATTCATACAGTTTACCTTAGAGAAGAGAAAGCTTGCCTAGGTCTGGCAATTAGCCATTCATATTGCTAGTATTAATCCTTAGACTTGTACGTAATTCAATTTAAAATGTAGTTTCCTGAGATCTTGTAGGTGTACGATGATAGAGGCCTTATCGATCAGAATGCCTTGCAGTACATTTATTGTGATATGCAATGCCATGTTACACCTGTATTTTTTGAAGTGCTAAAGCTTAGTGTGGTGGCACATGCCTTTAGTCCCAGCTATTCATACTAAGGCAGAAGGATTACTTGAGTCCAGGAGTTTGAGGCCATCCTGGCCAACATAACAAGACTAGAGCTGTAAAGTTCTAAGATAACAGGGTAGGTTTAAATAACAATTACAATGTTTAAGTATGAGTAGCTTAACCTTGGGGGCAGCTTATATGTCTATAGCCTTTAAATAGAATTGTATTAAAACATGTAAATCTCTTTAAGTATTCCAATTTTAAAGACCTTAGAGAAATCATCCAGAGTGTTCACCTTCTAAACTAATTAGCTTCTATTGAGTAGTAGGACCTGCTAATTCTTCTGCCTTTGAGTCTGGGTTCTTTCTGCCTTGTCTCTTGTCAGCTGTGTTAGAAATGATAGTACCTAATAGAGAACCAGAAAATGGCTGAATATAGAATATCCTACAGAGTTTAGACAAATATTGAACTTAAAGATAATGGGATACAAATGAAATATTGCTGTCTGCCTCTTTATAGGCAGGGTATTAGATAAGATGTGAAATACTAAGTGTAAACAAAAAAAAATAGAAATACTAAGTGTAGTAAAACCAGGGACAAACAAAACTTGATTACTAATAGCTGTTTGTGAACTCAGTCTTCTATATTGGATTTTGAATTTTTGAGATAGTCTCAAGTACTCCAAACTGTAATCAAGGTCATACTTGGGACTCCTGATCTTCATGCCACCACACTTGGCTTATTTTTGAACATGTTTAATGGGAAGGTAAAATAGCTCTTCTACTGAAGTAGCTTGGTATAATTTAGTTCCTTAGTAGTGGTCAGTAGAAGTCATCCTTTGTGTGTTACTAGATGTGTTTATTGACTGCTGCCTTCTGACAGCGAGAGAACTCTGTGTGTCTGTGTCTGTTCAATGTTCCAGATTACAGAAATGAAGAACTGTTGCCTAATTGGAAAGTGCCAGCATTCCAGACTTCAAAAACTAAATCTGAAGAGGCTTCTCCTGTTTTATATATTATGTGAAGAATTTAGATCTTATATTGGTTTGCACAAGTTCCCTGGAGAAAAAGTTGCTCTGTGTATATCTCCTGGAAATAAGACATAGTATTTCTCCTTTGCAATAGCAGTTATAACAGATGTGAAATAAGATACTTGACTCTAATGCAATTATACAGAAGAGCATGGATGCATTTCAAATGTTAGATGTTAATACTATAATCAAATGATTTCATATTGACCTTTTTATCATGACTCCTCCCTATCAAGCACTAAAAAGTTGAACCATCATACTTTATATCTGTAATGATATAGATTATGAAATATCCCCTCAAACTCATTGCAGCAGATAACTTTTTTGAGTCATCGACTTCATTTTATATTTAAAAATTATGAAAATATCATCTGTCATATTCTAATTAAAATTGTTTGTGCATAACGCTTTGGAAAAATGGGTCTTTTATAGGAAAAAAAACTGGGATAACTGATTTCTATGGCTTTCAAAGCTAAAATATATAATATACTAAACCAACTCTAATACTGCTTCTTGTGTTTTACTGTCAGATTAAATTACAGCTTTTATGGATGATTAAATTTTAGTACATTTTCATTTGGTTTGTGTCTTTTTGTTATTGTTTATAGATTTGTCCTTTATTTTATAATGACCACATTGTTTAAAATGCAACAGTAGCTCCTTTCTGCCTGGATTCAGCAGAACCCTTGGCTTTAAACTACACTAATCAGTGATTTCTCTAGGAACAGACCTCGCACTTCCTGCTCTAGATATATTTATTCCTACTATACAGTAAAATACACCAGGTGACATAGAATAGTTTTGTAAATTCTCTCTTGACCTTAAAGATTGTATCTTATTGAATAAAATATCCCACTCTGTATTATTTTTATATGTAAAAAGATAAGTTTTAATACTGTATCAGGGTTTGACTTTGACTATTGCAAATCCTGCACAGCTTGTAATTTCATCCAGGGAACCCTTGCCATTGTTAATTTGTTGGTGTGAATGAGTCCACCAATGAAGTGTTATGTGAAAATTTTCAAACTTGCTTTCTGATAGATCGAAGAACATGAAGGAAATGGCTGCAGCTCAGAACACAAAGAGGGATGTGTGACTTGACTATATGATCAGTGTAGCAGGAGTGATGGGAAGAGAGCTACAGCACAGTTTTAGCCAGCTGTATTTAGGTGCTTTTCTTTTCATTCTCACTTTCATTTTATAAAGGTGGAGCTTATGTAGGACATGGACCCAGGGTGATAACTGTTGTGTGTTCTCCATGGAGAAGGGGAAAGCAAATGGCTTGTTGGCCAGGTGCATACTGGAGAAGAAAGCAGATTGCAAGCTTAGGAAACCCTGTGCCTTGTCCCCGAAAATCAAGGAGACCAGTCCTAGAAAGTCAATCTTTGCTCAGGGATCTAGATACGGTCTCATTGCAGCTAGTTGTGAAGAGGTGTTCATGCCTTGCTGAGATTGCCAGGTATGTGTCCAGCCCTTCAGTAAACTAAGTCAGCTTTCAAATGTAAGCTCTGACCAACCTGAAGAAATGTCAAAAAATACTGTTTGAACAATTGGAAATTGTATTCTTTTGATATTCTAATAAACTTAGCTACTTAACACTTCCCTTCTCTTGATGCAGTTATGCATGTCTGTGACTGAGGGGTAAAACCTTAAACTAAAATGCAAGTGGAAGGATAGGGCCAGTTGGTCCCAGTGAGAAAAACTGGACTCTTTGCTTGATTGTCTCTTTGTGTTTGTTTTTTAAATGGGGTCTTACTGTGCTACCCATGCTGGCTTCCAAGTTCAGGTGATCCTCCTGCCTCAGCATCTCAAGTAACTAGGACTACAGAAACATGTGTGCCCAGTTAGAGAGGCATACCATATATTAAGGACCTTTGAAGTCATTATGTTTTGAAATACTTGTCACACATTTCTTTGGACTTAAAATCATGGACAGATAGACTTCATAAACCAGCAAAATGTCTCAGTCCTATGTCAAATGGATTCTGTAGGTATTTGTTACATTAAATTGAAGTCTTACCAGTAGCATGAACTGATTTTTTTTTTTATCAGCTTCCTTTGTCACCTCTGACAGTTGCCACTTGGGTTAAAGGTAAATTCAAGAAAAATGCCCTTTTTTCAATCAGGTATTCAAGGCAGCACCAATGCAGTCAGGAATGCAGTGTTACCTATCTAAGGGAAATCTGTAGTTGCTGAGCAAGTCAGAAAGGTGTCCTGTTAAGAGAAAGAGTTGTCTTTTTATAGTGTGTTTTTGTGAACTCCTTGGTCCTGGAAGGGGTGCCCAAAGACAAGATATATTTTTGTAGCTAAGAAGTCAGGAGTCTCTAGGTATTAATTTGAATATCATGATGCATATCCATGAATGAATGCCATAGTAGTGTTTGTGGCTGTTTCAGATATAATAGTTTTAGGTGTGTGGAAAACATTCATTCATTTAAAGGAAGATTGATGCTATAATTGGTTGTTTTTCTTTTCCCCCAACTAGACCACAAGCAACTTTAATGGCTTGATGCCTTCAATATAGTTTTAGAATTAACAGTAAATGTTAGAATATCATCTTACCCTCCACTAGGGGGAGCTTCAGTATCAGAGGATTCTTCTTTCTACCGTCATTGTATCAAAAGTATTTCCTACAAAGAAATCCCTTACAAAGAGGCATTGAAGCTCTCCCTCAGGAGAGAAAGGTGCACAAAATGTGGGGGGAAGGGGTAGGGATACCATTAACTTAGTGAACAGTGGCCGCTTGAGATGTTTTTAATGTTTGGAGAAACAGTGCCTATTGGATGTAACTGCTGTCCCTCCACAGCTCTGAGCTCTGCTGTCATCAGAGGCCACGTTTTACTCCTCAATAGGACAGTTCCCTTCTTTGGCATTGTAATGTACTTGATAATATTAATTACATAGAGAAAATGCTGTTATTTTGATATTCACTTCATTGAAACAAGTGATTTGGTGTCATTTTTCTCCTCATATGAATGGTAATAAAATAGTCTGCATGTCTTAGATCTGACCACTTTAAAATAGCTTCCCTGTGTGCCCTCACAGGTCCACAAATATTTGCCAGTCATATGTCTGAGTTTTGGTCTAGGAACTAAGGAGCAGAAAGAGAATTAATGAGTGTTATGTTTTTCTCCCTGATCATTACTCACAGGATGCTAGAAAACAAAATATGCTCTTATAAATTATGTGTTGAAACCAGCATATGAAGGAATCGTCTCATGATTGGAGGAGAAAAATGGTTTTCAAAATATACTTTTATTTGAGTCGTGCTTATTTAAGGTGCTAAATATATAGTAATGTAGACCCACTGAGTCCACACCAAACATCAAAGGACACGTTGGTCTGCAAAGAGCCTGTCTTGTGAGAAGCCAATGAATGTGAGCATTGAGAGGTCTTGATGACCCAGCTATTAGCTTCTTAGAATATAAACACAAAATTCTTGCAAATACAGGGCAGCTATTAGGTTCATCTTGGGTTTCTCTTCCTGCAGTTTCATCATGGATTCATTGACTGTGCAGCCCTTTTAACTCTCTCATGTTTAAATGTTCCTTTAAGAGCAGCTAGAGGCTTTGAATTGGATGCCTACTTCTTTTGGGGGGAAGGCTACATGGATTCTGTTTTCCAGGCATTAATAGCCTTCGAAAGAAACTTAGAAGTTGCAAGTACTTTGGGCTTGTTAAGAAGCAGACAAGTGTAGTTCTAGGCCCAACTGCTAATTGCTTATGCAAGTGATTGGCTGTTTCCAGAAAGTAAAACTTTAATAAACCTTCCCACTTTAAACTGTTGTGTGCTTCTTACTTTGAACTGTTGTTTTCAATGATTTTCTTTAATCCTACCCATGTTCAAGTTTTTACACTAAAGTTGAGGGGCCTACAAAGCAGAAAAATGCATGAACTTTATGGGCCTAACAGTTCCTGTTATTTGTACTCTACACCAGTACTGCTTTGAATGCATGGGATACAACAGTGAATCAAACATACCCACATTCCTTCCTTTGTAGACTTTTAATATTTAGAAAGTGGCAGAAGATTGTATTGGGGAGATGAGTGAGTAGGTACCCCAAGTGTTTTCAGTGTAAACATAAGGACTTGAGTTCAGATCCCTAGCACTCACACACTCATGTAAAAGGCGGGGCTTACTAATTCTTGTAGTTCCAACACTGGCAAGTGAAAAAAGATGGTCCCAGGAACTGACTGGCCATCAAGTCTAGCCAAACAATGAGCTCCTGCCAAGCAAAAGAGACCCCACTTTAAAGTGAAGAGTGAGAGAGCAGACTCAACATTGACCTCTGGCTTTCACAAACATATGCAAGGACACTTGCACATGTACACACATAGTGCACATACCTCACATAAATAAATAAAATTGTTAAAACCCCTGTGTGTTTATTATGATGGATGCTGTTAAAAATAAAGGGAAAGAAAAAATTATATGCTACAAAGGGCAACAGGAATGAGTGGGTGAAAGGTTTATTTGTCCCTGTGTTGGTTATGTGAGGAAACACTGAAAATGCAAGCTCGTGCCAACTGCATGGGAGAAAGAAGGGTCTTCACATGGGGAAAGGGTAAGGACAAGTGCCTTACTCTGTCATATCCTGGGCATGTTGGAAGACTAATGAAGAGGTCCGTGTGGTGGTGGGGGGGCAGTATAGATAATAGGATTGGCTGAGTTGAATATGGAAATCACCATTAGTCTGGGAAGGATTTTAGCAAAAGGCACAGCATAGAATCAATAGTGTGTCATCAAGAATACTGTTGGGGGCTGGAAAGATGGCTCAGCAGTTAAGAGCACCCGTTCTTGAAGAGGTCCCAGAACCCAAATGGTAGCTCACAACTGTGTAACTCTAGTTCCAGGGTACCAACCCCTTTTCTGGTTCCATGGGCACAGCATACATGTGGTGAACATAATAGATGCAGTCAATACATGCATACAAATTGCATTTATCTGTTCTTTATGAACCACTGGCTCACAAGGATATTTGGATCATGAAAAGCTTTTGTTCTTATTTGGTTCCCTCTCTGTCTTTATACCATAGATGAGGAGGCAGCAGCCCCTCTGACTATATAGGGTTGTGCTGTCACAGTTTTTAGCCCTATCAGGTAAGTGCCAGCTTCCTCATTGTCAGGCGCTTCCATGTGGGTGTGAAATCTATAGGCCACAGTTATTAATGTAGCTCCTGGTCCAGCTTGCCTAAGCATTACTGAGATTTTCCTCTCCAGCTCGATGGGCTCTAATTTGAAGCAAAGTCTAAAATAAGGGAGTGCTAGGCATTCAGCCTTCCCAGTTTGCAAAGTAGGTCTCCTGTCGTTTGTGAACTGTGTAATGCTAACAGAGAAGCTTGGAGACACTAGATTGCTATACTCCCAGCAGGGTTCTAAAGCCTGCACCAGAAGCATTGGCATCTTTGGGCGCTTGGATCCACTCATCCAAAACTTACCCATTTTCTGAAGTCTGAGTTTTCTTAACAGATACTTGGAACCTCAGCAGAGGATCTGAATAGTTACCCTCTCAGTTTGGCTCAGGGCTCTGCAATGATGAGCTAGGTCCTTAGTCCAAGTCCACTGGTGGGTGTGAGTTGACCATGGCTGTGGTCTGAGATGCCCAGGAAACTGATAATATACAGGCGTTCTGCTGTGCTTGCCTAATTTAGAAGAAACTTTGTTGCTTTTTTTCCCAAGTGCTTGATTCAGGGCTAGGGAGGAGGTGGCTCAGTAGTAGAGTGTGGATGTAGCATAAGCAAGGCCCTGGAGTCCATCCCCAGCACCCCCCCACACACCACCTTTCTAAGTTCCTGGTGTCCAGCACTCTCCCACAACTTCCACACAAGAGCCTGTACACCTTTTGGGCCTGATGGGGAGACAATGTCTGGAGTGTGGCCAGAAGTGGAACTGGAGTAGAGAAGGCACTGACCACCCATCTCTCAATTTCCTTCCCTCCTACTCTGCCCATCCCTCCCCTCCCTTGGTAGTTACAATAAGAGGAGGAGGATCTAGCAGACTTGGTATCCCCATTAGAGCATAGCAATTTAGGAAAACATCCTGAAGTAGGAAGGTCTGGGACCAGATGTTGGTAAAAAGGATATCCATGGAGGTGACCCAGGTCAGGAAGGCTGGAGAAGGGAGAAAATGTGGGGGCTGGGACAAAGATGACTTCTTCAACGGCAGTTGAGAGAGAAGTGGCTGTGATGTCTGAGAGACCTGAGCAGCCCAGTGACAGCATGACAAGAAGGGGGGGAGACTCCACAGCCCGTGGACCAGGGACGGGACTGCACAACAGCTTGGGGGTAGTGTCACTGAAGTTCCCTGCTCTGGCAGTAATTGGTCACGACTCCTCTCTTTCCTATGGAATGGACTTTGAAGCTGTGAAAAATAGAATAGGAGGGGGTGAGCTAAGAAAAGCTTGGCCACTGGCTGTCCCTAAACAGGATAAACTGGTGGTGAGCTCTGCTCAGGGCTCCCTGGGCGGGAGGGTGTGTGTGTGTAGAAATCATGCCCAGCAGCCCGGGCTCAGTACTGGGAGCAGAAATACTGAGTAGTCATTACCTTGGAGGTGCTCAGAGGTCTGGAGGAGAAGGAAAACACACAGAAGTTACTCACCAAGCTGAGTAAGTACTGGGGTTTAGGCCAAGACACAAACAAGGCCTATGGGAGGGTTCCGTGGTGGCTTTCAAGCCGAGAAAAAGTAAAAGGCAGTCTGGGCAGGAACTGGACTCAGGACAGCACAGTCAGACCTAGGCTTGGAGCACTAAAGGTAACCCATCTTCATGGTGGGTAAAGAGGGTGAAAAGTTCCAGAAATAAGGACCAGCAAGCCAGGTGAAGTCTGCTTGAGCAAGGTTGGGCCTCTGACACTTGGAACAGACAGACTGGGATGAAGTCACAAACAGCTCCTACATCCCATTGGTGTCCTTACAAACCCTGGACCATACTTGGATGAGGACAGCTTCCCCCTCTGAACCAGCACCTACATGCAGCTTCCAAATAGGTGCCCAAACCACCGTGTCTGGCCAGAAGGCCAGAGAGGAGAAGGTACAATATTAGGGAGAGTTAAAACTAAGCAGAGGTGCAGAACACTGATTTCCGACTGTCCCTGGACAGGGTAAAGTTCAGTCGGATCCTGCTTGAGGAGATGCAGAGGAAAGAAAAACCTAGTAATAGTCAAGGTCTCCTGTGAGAAATGCCCCAGCTAGTGCCCTGTGGCCTGTGACCAACACAGAGGGGCTTTCAGGGAGCTAGTAATAGCCAAGGTCTCCTGTGAGAGATGCCCCAGCTAGTGCCCTGTGGCCTGTGACCAACACAGAGGGGCTTTCAGGGAGCACTGAGGGAGAGAGGACTCCAGCGGGGGACTGGAATGTAAGAATGAGGACTTTGTCTCAGGGACAAAGATTATTCCTTGGTGATGGCTTGCATGGGTGTGCAGTGGGCTTAGAGGAGGCAGATGGAAGGGATGCGCTGGGACTGATGGAGAGAAAAGGTCATGGGAAGGGCGAGGAGTAGGTCGTGTCAAATTCAGGCTTCATGGGGGAAAGGATGACTCTTAGGGATGGCCCCAGGGTGCCTAGAGAAAAGGGGTGGTGTGACCTAGAAGAGAAGGAACTCTGGCCACCAAGGAGAAACAGCTGATCAGCAGAAATTGGCTCATTTATCTCCATCCCTGACCTGCAACTGAGGTCCCAGGTTGTCAGACGGGGAGGATTGGGTATATAAGACATTGGGTATGTCCCTAGGGCAGGTTCTTAGGCAGTGGGGGTCTCAAGCACCTTCCTAGCCTGGCTCAGGGTGCTATCCTTCCCACTTGATAAAAAGTATGGGTGTAACATTTGGCAAAATAGCCCAGATGAGCAACATCTGTGCAGTGGACAAAACCACATCCACACACCTCTGCCACAATCCCATGATAAAATGAGAATCACAGTGTACTCTTTTAGTGGAACACCAGGGCTCAGAGAAAGCACTGTTTATTTTCAGCATTGTCCCTTGGGGGCTGTGATTAGGCAGGGAATGGGTGGCTAGTGCCATTTCTGTAGAAGTTGCGTGTTGGGAACAGTGGACTCCACCCCAGTCCTTTGTGCTTTGCACCTGACAGTGGCTGTGCTCCAACCCTGCTTCACGGGAGAGCGGAGGAGCCTCCTGTAGGTCAGGAACCATGCTCAGGCTCCCAGGATGATAGGCCTGGGTCTGCATTCCTATCTCTTTGACTCCAGATCAGGAATTCATAGAAATGTGTGGTGCTGGCAGAAACACCTAACTGCCCTGATTGGAGAGATCACCTGAGGTGAATGGACACTTCTCCAGAGAAGCTGCTGACAGGCTGCAGCTCCCCCAAACAGGCTGTGTACTCTTGATTTTACTGTGCAGAGAACGTTGGGGTGACTTGAGAAAGACAGGACCCTCTCCTATGGAGCTTCTGGGGAATGGGTGAGGATGTTAGGCAGAGCCGAGTCAAGTGTCTGTTCCTCAAGGATCAGTTTGGGTTAGAGATCACCCTGAGGGCAGGCTGCAGAAGCGCCTGGAAGAAAGAGCTTTCGGCTCTGCGGCCTGCAAAGAGGAAGGAAAGAAATCCGGCAGGTTCTACCAGCCATGCCTAGCAGTGAAGGGATCTTCCAGTGGGCGCTGTGGCTGGAGAATATCTACAGACTGACCACAGAGAGGCAGGTGGAGCCCTGAGAATATGCCTAGCCCAACCAGAAGCCCTCAGTACCCGCCAAGAAATTAGGCCAGATGTGGGGCAGGCCTCCATGCTGAGAAGGGTATTAAGTGAGCTTCCAGATCATTTGTGTGTCCTAATTAACCATAAAATGAGCCCAAGAGGCAGAATTAAGCTGTTAGTTTCTCTGCCTACTTTTTTCACTATCTTCTCCACATACACATTGCCCTGTGCTCTGCATCATTAAGGTCTGAGGCATTACTAGTCACCTCTTGACTCCACTTCAGTGGAGCAGTCTCCATCACTGCCTCAGCAGGAGTCAAGAATGTGGACAAAAAAAGTCAAAATTATATGAGGTTGGGTTTCCAAAAGCTTTCATCAGCAAAGCCTAACATAGTTGTTGGGAAGTTGCATCAGCCCCTTTGAGACTCAGGCAAAATTCCTCCAATAGATACTCCTCAAATAGATAATGGACAGGACACTTGTCAATCATGGAGAGATGTGTATAATCTCAGAGGCCAAATGTTGTTATTCTTGCGCTGGTTGGGCAACAGATACGGACATTTTGCCAGGTTGCAGGAACACAAGATTGAAAGTCAATTATAAACTGTTTCCATCCCAGCTTTGTACCGAATGACCTTGAAGGAGTTAACTTCGCTGAGCCTCTGTTCAGGTAAAATGAACAACCATTTCCTGGGCGTGGCAAAAAGGAAATAGGAGAAATAACGGCAAAGGTGCCCAGCACCTGTGGATTATCCTGGAAGCCAAAATGACTTCCTAATTGTTTTGTTTGGGTCCCTCGTCTCTTTTCTGGCCAGGTTCACAATGCCCGGCAGGAGAGGAGACTGTCGTGTTAGTGGATTTAGACGATGTTAACTACCACTAGTCCACAAAACAAATGAGTTGCACGTTGATGGTCAAGAGGCGATTTGGCTTCCCATACCGTCGTAGTCCATGCCTTCTTGAATGATCTCTTGAGTGTGCCACCCTACAGGAATCGGTGTAAGTTTTTCACATGTTCCTTCTTTACACACATTGCTGCAGCCACCAAAGACAGCCACCGTTAAAGAAATTCAGAGGAGGCAGGATGGACAAGGACCTACTTGGCCAGAAAGAGTGAGCCCAGCTGAGAGACTCCTGGCCACGGTAGATCAGCCAGTGCCCAGGGATCCAAACTAGGAGCTGCTTTCCTTTGCGAGCAGCCTGATCCCGGCAGCTTGCGTGCCATGACTCTTTGACCCCTTGATTTATCGGAAAAATAATTCCAGGTCATTCTAGGTCTGAAAGAGATGATGGGCGCATTGCCTGGCAGAAAGTGACAGATCAAATGTAAAAATAAAAAAAAAAATCCTTTCCCCACTTTAAAAAAAATGACCCTCTGTCATTTGACTGTGTGGGAACTTGCAGGTGACCCACCCCATAGCTGCTGTTACCTCCCCCTACGCTGTTCTAGCCTGAGCTCCCCCTTCCTCCACCAGGTCCCTCGGGGTCGGGCTGCAGGCAGAAGAGCTTCTCTTGTTATTTTTCTTCTCCAATTTGCTCTTAATGCTCTGGGGGCAGCAGGCGGCCTGCCTCTAATTGCAGTTGTCACACCCCATCAAGCTGAGCTGGGGTTGTGGGGGGGGGGAGGAGAGAGGGAGGAGCTAAGCCCTCCAGGGTGGCTGGGCTTGAACAGGGACCTACTTTGTTCTCTCTTGGCCAAGGAGGGAGGGCCAACATGGCCCCTCTATGGACCAAGGTGGCCCCAGGCTTGCTTGCTGGCTCACTACACAGTGTGCCTGGTGTCAACCCCACCCTGAGGGTACCCAGTTGATTTCCAGGGCGATGAGGGTAGTTGAGGTCGAGATTCGTTCTATTCTCTGGGTGTCTGCAAGATGTGAACTAGAATTTTTTTTAACATATGAGTGTTGTTTCTGGACCCCAACCATACTGCCCTGCAGGAGTGTTAAGGCAGGCAACAGGGATCAGGAAGGGGACTCACTGCTGGGCCAGGCAGCGTGTGACTCCAGAGTCCAGCAATAACCCTGAGGTTGCCCTGACCTTTTTTGCCTCCTACCAGCCGTGAGTGTGTTCCTGAACACCTCGGAGACTGCTGCTTCACCTGGAAAGTGAGCGTACCTACTTGGATTCATGGGACAGCGCCTGGGTGAAGGCACATTGCTCCCCATCTGCACTTTAGAGATGCAAGAGCATCTCAGGCTTCCTCACCACACACACACACACACACACACACACACACACACCCCACATGTCCTTTGCCCCAGCACCCAGTTGAAATCTTGGTACTAAGAAGGAAGGACTGTGTGTAGGGCTTTCCCTCTCTCTGGTGCTCCAGGAGCAGTGCCTGGTCAAGGAAGAAGATTGTTAAAATGGTTGGGGACCCCCTGAGACAAGTCTTTCTTGGGAATTCCTCTGGGAAACCAGAGGGCTCAATGGCCCTTTCCATGTAGACTATTCAGCTGAGGTCTTTGGAAGGCAATAGAAGAATGCACGCTTGGCTTGGACTCCTCCCCTGCCTCTCCCAACTCCTGTTACATCCAGCCTCAAAAGAGCAACACACACACACACACACACGTACATCTTACCTCAGCCTGCCCGGTGACAGCCTCTCCTCACTGTACTGGTGAGGCCTGACTAAGAACTCTGCTTTCCTTTCTTTCTGAGGATGGGAACTTGCATCTGGCCTGAAGACCACGCCGTCTGCCCTCCCTCTCACCCCGGGGCCCAGTTATGAGACCGCCTTTTAGGTTCAGCCAGTGTCTCTCAAATTCAGACCCAGACGGCTGTGTTAATGTCAAAGCCCCCACGGGAGGGTTCTAAGGCCTTGGGGCTGCTTGTGGCAGGGGTTTCAATGTGTCTGGACTCTCCCGTGCTTGAGAATGGGAACCGTCCAGAGCCCTTGGAAAGGCTCCTCTTCTTGACTTTCTGCGAGCGTCCTGCTCGTGCTTCTGACACCAAGGGTGTCATCCAGCCTGGCTTCTCCTTGAGCAGCCTGTCTCTGTCAGGCCGCACGCTGCGCAAGAACTTCCTAAAAATGTTAGCTGTGAGGGCAAACTTGCGACCCAGCTCCCGGGACTGGCATTTTTCTCCTTTGGGCTCACTGGGTTCCCCAGGCTCACTCTTCTCCCCGCCCTTTTCCAGTTCTGGTAAGTCTAGCCAGTTGCCCACCAGGTCTGCAAAAACATTGTCCCCTAATACCAGAGGCTGCCGATTTCTGCCCCGCGACATCAACGTAGAGGTCCAGTCATCTGGTTCCACCCACTCCAGCCCTCGTTGGGTACCGCTTTCGTGCTCAGGCAGCTGTGTCTTGGGAAGGACCGCAAGATCCTCCCCACAGACAGTCCTTTGGCGTGGAAACTTGGGGCTGCTGTCAAAAGAAGGCTGGCTGGCGGAAGGACAGGCCACAGATCTGGTAGGACTTTCCTTACCCTGCCAGCGACGGCACTCAGGCTGTTTCTGTGAGCTCTCGGAGCAGCTGGAGGCCGGCGCGCCTCCAGAAATCTCCAGCTGTTCCAATGCTGTCTGCACCTGGAGGAGCTTCAGTTCTTGCAGCGCGCCCATCATGCAGTTCATCTGATCCTGTAAGCCATCCCCCACCTCTTTCATGGACATCTGCAAGGAGAGAAAACACGGGGCCAGTGAATGCTAGGGCTTCAGGGAGGGTTACCCCTCAGCCTTGAGCCAAAACCTTCTGTAGGGCAGACCTGTGTCGTGAGAGGGGGAATCTGAACACTGCTACGGCTGGTTAAGAGAAACAGCATTAGCCGGCAGTGAACTAACCAAGACAGGCACTCTCCTAAAAACTGTTCCAATGTTCTGCCACTTGCTAAATCCACATTACACTGAAATTATCATTAAGTTGAAAATGCATTCAATACACTTAGGCCATCGAACATCATCACAGCTTGGTCTACGTCAAAGTGCTCAGCACCTATACTATCCTACAGATGGAAAACCTATCCAATACAAATCCTAATACATGATAATGAAGTATTGACTTCATTACTGCACTGAACACACACACACGGTGTGGGGGGGGGAGAACACCCGGCCATGGTATTCCCATGGTATTCACACTTGTATTCCCAGAACTAGCCTTGAATTACAGCTTGTAGGAGTTGAAGCAGAATTACTGTGAGATTAAAGACAGCCAGGGATATGTAGTAAATTCCAGACAAAACTAAGCTATAGAGTGAGACTCTGTCTCAATCAATCAATCAATCAATCAATCAAACAAACCAACAGAAGTTGTAGACTGGCATTTTATGTGTTCGGTTGGTTAGTTGCCTGGTGTGTGTGTGTGTGTGTGTGTGTGTGTGTGTGTGTGTGTGTGTGTGTGTAGACATATGCATAAAGATGCATATGTATATATCAGCTTATATTAATAAATGACTCTATGTAATCCTTCCACCTGCTCTTTGAGATTGTGACTATTGCTTCCATCTGACAGATAAGATAACTAAGTCCCATAAGTGATTAGATAGTAAAGGATGGAGCTGAGTCTAGTCTGGGGGTATACAAAGTGATAGTAGTGAGGCCGGAGAGATGGCTCCGAGTTTAAGGGCACTTGCTGCTCTTCCAGAGGACCCAGGTTCAATTTCCAACACCCACGTGGCAGCTCACAACCATATGAAACTCCAGTTCCAGGCACTACACACGTGTGAGGCGTAGACTTAACATTCAGGCAAAATACCCATGCACATCAAATAAAAATTCTTTAAAGAATGATAATAGCCACTGTTGCCCTGTCTATGTTGTTGTTTCTTGGTGGATAGTGGTGGCAATAAGCATCTAAGAACATTTACTATGTACTGGGAATCATGCTGCATACAGTAGGTATCTCATCTCATTCAATTTCTATAAACTCTGGAGGGCTGCTCTTCTCACTTCAGCAAATGAGTAAGCTGGGGCAGGAGGGAAGCAAGGGACCAAAGGCCATGCAGCTCTTAGAGCCAGGACTCAAGCTAGCAACCATTGCCTGCAGACGGCTGGGCAACCGGGCCAGACTTGAAGGCTACTCTGTCCTCTATAGAGCAGTAGGAAAGGGTAAGGGGAATAAGAGAGAAAGCGTAGGCCTGGGACTTCCTCTAACTGTCCTTCACATATGACTGGTCGGGAGAGAGATGCCAGAGAACTCCTTTGTACCAGAAGCCCCTGGCCAGGCCTGCCCCGCCCCCCTCCCCAAGCACCTGTTCTCTCATGCTTGGAGCTAGCATTCTTCCTGCCTTCTCAGCCTTGCTGGCTCTGTCCTAGCCGTGCCAGAAGCAGGAATTCTGGGGCCAGTTCCCCTGGCCCCATGTCCTAGGTACCATCTGGAAGGGGCTGAGGGGCTGACTGACTTGAGAGAAGGCCCTACTTGGAGCCTGAGGAGGAAAGACCGCCCTGATAACATTCACAAAGTTCCTAGCCCCCGTGCCCAAGCTGCCTTGGGCCTGCCAGCTCCCTCCCCACATCCTGATCAAGTTACTCACAGAGCCTCTGTTCGGGAACCATCTGTTTTTAAGCCCCCCCCCCCCCCCCGCCCAGACCCATGGGATCATCTTACCTCCCAGGCTTGTCTTAATGCCTAGAGCTAAGGCCAAGGGGTGGGGGCAGGGAACTAAAATAGTGGGGGGACACAGAGGCACTGGAGAGTGGGCTGTCAACTATCCCTCTGTCGCTTCTGGGTCAATCTCCTGCCATCCCTAGCCTGGTGGGGAGAGATCTGTCCAAGCTCCCTTGAACCAGCAGCAATAAAGGTCAGTAGAGGACTGTCAGCCCCTGAGGGCCAGGAGGCCTTTTCTGGGCTGTAGAGATTGCCCTTGCTTTGTGCACTTTCCTGAGACAGGGCAAGAAACTGCACAGCCCAACAGCCCTGGGATTGGCTGGGGCACACATGTGCCATTTGAATGGCAGGAGTGGTGGTGCAGTGGCGACAGGAGACACATGCAGTAGCTGTGCCTGTCCTTGGTGGCCCTTGTCCTGACCCCTTCCTTTCAGAGATGCTCAGCTGCTATTGGTATAGCTCTGAATGGGACTGGAGATTCTGGGATGCAAACCTACTCAGCTCCTTCCTGACAAATTGCTTTGCCCTCCAACTGCCCTATTCGCCCCCACTCTCTCATCTACACTCCTATCCCCTGGCACATCTATTCAGTCACTCTGTTCCCGTCTAGCGTAGTCCCACACTGGCCTCCCGGCCACCGGACCCATGAGTACCCGGCCACTCCTCTAGATGCCTATCTCCATCCCATCACCTCACTCAGAGGCTTCCTATTGCCGAAACTCAATTATGAGTCTCCAAACTATTGTGACCTCTAGTCACAAGACCCATGATGGAAATTTTAACTCCAGGAGTTTGAATCCACGTCCCATAGATGTTCCCACTATGTTCCTGTTAGGGCTTCCTCTCAGATCCTTGAGGTATGTATCCCCAAAGTCCTACTTCTGTACGGGACCCATGTCTTCCATGGTTTAAACGCTCAGTTGCCCGTGAAATATTTATTGAGTAACTACCGAGTAAAGGCAGAGCCTGGGATCTGCACATCACTATACAACCCCAGAACCTACCTGCTACTGCGCATGCCGCTCATCAACCATGGATGGAAACTACTGGCTCCCTCCCCATATCATCCCTCTAAACTGTTTGCTACCTGAAGTCTCTTGCTAGGCAGGGAGAGAGAGCCAGGGCCATTTCTTTCTCAAGGTTTTGATTTACCAAGCAACAAGGAGTCTAAGCTAGCAGGCTTTCTTCCAGAAGGAGGAATACAGTCAGGCCAAAGGTAGTGGGAGGAATGAAATGACCCCATTCAGTCTTCCAGTGTGGAAAAATCCATAAGAAATAATGCTGACATTTTGTAGGTTTCCAGCGAGATTGAATGTGGGTGGGAATGTATAAATTCAGGGTTGTCTGTAAGACAGAGGCTCTTTTTTTTTTTTTAAGAAAACAAGAACTGAAATTGTGTCCTTATTGAAAATATTCTGGGGGCTGGAGAGATGGCTCAGCGGTTAGGAGCATTGCCTGCTCTTCCAAAGGTCCTGAGTTCAATTCCCAGCAACCACATGGTGGCTCACAACCATCTTTAATGACTCACAACCATCTTTAATGACGTCTGGTGCCCTTTTCTGGCCTGCAGGCATACATACATACAGAATATTGTATACATAATAAATAAATATTTAAAAAAAGAAAATATTCTGTATTAGTTCAGAACTTGGGGTCTAGAAACTAAAGGAACAGGGTTCAAATCCCAGGTCTGCCGAATAGTAGCTGTATTTTAAATTTTCTGTGAGGTACTGTTGTGCTTATTGATTTGTTCTGTTTTCTTAAGCAGAGTCTTGTACGCAGCCCATCCCTGCTTCAAACTCAAAATTCTCCTACCTCAGCGCCCAAGTACTGACATTCTAGGGATGAGTTATCACACCCAGCTCCGTTTCTCATCCACTAGAGGTGATCTTGAAAACCTCATTCTCTGGGGCTATAGGTTTGTCTTCCATGCCCAGTTTTATGCAGGGCTGGGAATCAAATCCAGGGCTTTGTCATAGGCAGGCAAGCTAACAACTGAAGTAAATTGTCAGCTCTATAGCTCCATTCTTTAAAATAGGAATAAGAGTCCCTGCCTCAATAGCCACTGTGCAGATTTGATGAGGTAATGGTTTTATCTACAGGGCGGAAAGAAAGCACCAAGTGCAAGCTGGCTGTTAAGACTTCCAATGTGTTTTCAAAATATTTCTTCCCTGGTGAATCTTCAGATGTCGTGGCAGGATTCCATGCATCATGCATGGTCTGACCTAGGAGAGCTCCTCTTTTGTCCAGCTCCTTATTCTCCAACCCAGCCTGACTCAGGCGGAGGAAGGGAGGAAGGGGAATCCCTGGCTTCCTCCTGACCCATCACACTGACTTCCAGGAGCCCAGTCTCAGGCTGACACCAAAGGGAAGGCAGTTATGAGAGGAATGAGAACAGAAGGAAGCTATGGGAAGCTGGGAGGGCCAGGGACAGTGGAAACAGGAGCATCCTCCGGGCCACGACTGTGAGGGGAGCCAAGAGGACAGCCTTTCCCACCAACTCCAAGGGGATGATGTCATCCATGGAGAAAGAGCCAGAGGCGGCACTGCTCTCTTTACTCAGAGCGTGGGACCATCTGGGATCCCAGGGCTTCTCTTGTCTTAGGACCAAAGAGGGAGGAAGGGGAGCAGTGCGCAGTGGGAGGAAGGGGAGCAGTGCGCAGTGGGAGCAAAGGAGTGGGGTTAGCTTAGACAGCCGGAAATAAATAACTCTGCGCACCAGTCTTCATGCTGGAGGCATCTTAGTATTTCAGAGCCATTCCTCCTGCAAGCATCAAGTCTTGCCCTACTTGATCTTGGGGTCAACTGGAGACAAACTAAGAAGATCTGATTGGTTCTCATCTGAGTAGAAATGAGCCAACCTCACCCCCAGCTATGTATCATCACACACAAAGTCCTTAAGCATACCCCAGTGAAATATCTTTGATAAAGGCTCAAAGGTCTCCTCACCCCATCTTTGGCCGCTTATCATCCCCAGTCCAGCCTTGCCTAGGATTCAGACTTTTATCTTATACATGTCTGCATATCAGATTTTAGTCTTTCTAGCTGCGTTCTACTCTGGCCTTTCTGGTGTGGTCAAGAGTCCCACGCTATAGTTAGGGGACCCTAATGGGGTCCTAACTGATAAACTTGGCACTTGTCATTAGGCAGATTCACCTGGTTCTTTAGGTTGTGAACTTGTACAGTGTCAACCCTCTTGTGTGAGGTATGTACTTTTTTTTCATTTCTGAGCCCCACTATTGTTCTGGGTGGCTGGCTGATGAGGGAAGAGACCCCACTTGATAGAATAGGAAGCTAGAGAACCCCCCCAGATCATCTTTTCTAGAGTCACTGTTACTCAAACATTCTTTTCCAGGCCTTCACTCTCTTCACTGTATCTTCATATGATTTACATTCCTATTTAATATTTATTCTAACTGATGTGTTTATAAAGGAATTTACATAAAAAGTATAGCACAAGCCATCAACAGGTGGGAGCTGTAAGTATGTAGGCACCACGATTCCTGTTCTAAGGCTGTTTGGCGGGATAACTGGGAGCCCAAGGTGGCCCCCTTTCTCTAGGCCAGTGGGCCTCCTCGCCATCATGGACTACTTAGCTTCCTGGAGTGCTATAAGCAGCCAGGCCAGCCAATAGGAGGTGGAAGAAAGCGTTCCCATCAGAAGAGGAGGAAGGGCGGGAAACCAAGGCCCGAGGGCCTCCAACCCCAGTCCTGTTCCTTCCCACTAAGGGCTCCTAAGAGGAAAGAGCAACTGCCTGCCATTGGGCTGCAGGTTCCACCATCTTGAGTCACGGAGCAGGAAGGAGTTTGGGGTCAGCAGTCTATGGATAGACCCTCCCATCAGCACTGGCTGGGCCGTTTCGGGGGTGGGAGGAGGAGAGGAGGTAGAAGGAGATGCCAACATCCTCGGCTCCCTTCCCAAGTCCTGCCTTGGGCCCCTGACTGATCCTGCAGCTGTGCCCTCCTTCCGTCCATCTCACGCCCTCTCGGAGCTCAGCCGGAATCCTTTGACACAAGCTCGGCTTTGCCCATGGACTTGGCAGTGTGCCCTGCCTCTCTTCCCCACCCCATTACTCACAGAATCCCTACACAGTTCCTTTCAACCCCTGGGGAAGCTAGAAGAAGGCTCTGGGCCGGAAATGGGAAAAACCCCACTTTTGCCAAGCCACCCATTCTCCAGCTCAGTGAATGGGGACCTTCTTGACTCTTGGCTAGAACTTTCAACAGGAAGGTAACACGGAAACTCTGCCAAGAGCTGCCGGAGGGAGGAGGGTAAAGAGAAGAGGAAGTGAAGGGTGAGAAATGATGAGCCTACTTTCCCAAGTGAACCAGCCCCTGGGGGTCACGTGGCCAGGCAAGAGGCAAACGGGGAGAGAGGCCCAATTTTTCCTGCTCTGGAAGGCTGGTCTCGCAGCCTTAGCCCTCTTCTCTCTCACAGCTTTAGCCCCTCTCACCTGCAGTCACCTAAGGAACCTGAAGTTCTCTGCTTCTCTCCTTCCTGGCCTCTTCTAATTCATGTTCCTTCCTCATTTGCCCCCTTCCCCTCTCATATGACCTCCTAGGTCTCAGGAAATACTCCTGACCATATATATCTGACCAAGCTCTTCTCTAGTGCACAGAGGAAAACATCAGTCATTAGCAAGACACTCAAGGCCTCCATTTTAGTTTGTCACCCACTATTTCCCTGCGTCCACACGACTTTGGCGTCTGTGTCATCTGCCTGTGTTTCATTATGTGCCTGGAATGCTTTTTACCCCTGTGCGTGTCCCTATTGCTCCCTCAAGGCCCTACATATGTGCTGTCTCTCCATAATAGGACGTTTGCATTTAATGTTTCTTCTCCTTACTCAGAGCACTGACCCATGCCCTTATAGAACATATAATCCCCATTTCTACACATCCTTATACATCCCATTGAGCAAGCAGGAACAGCAGCTCTGCAGTCATCTGTCTAGGTCTGAATCCAACCCTCATTGCTTATCATCTCTATGACCTTGGCCTAGGACCCAACCTTCTCCAGCCTCTGTTTTCTTGTTTTAGAAATGAAAATAAATCTGGGTATAGTGGCTCACACCTGCAATTTCAGCCAGTCTAGGTAAGTTTAGGTCATGAGACCCTGTCTGAAAATAGTCTGTATGCACATGCACTTGCACACACACACACACACACACACAGAGAGAGAGAGAGAGAGAGAGAGAGAGAGAGAGAGAGAGAGAATAATGAGAGTGAAAGAGAAGACAATAGTAAAAATGCAACTTATTAGGTTGCTTTAACAGTTGGACAGTGTCATGCATTTTGGTATATCAGTACTGAAAATTGAACACAGGATGTCCCATGTGCTAGGCAAGTGTTTTATACTGAGTCATGACACCAACCCTGGCATTTTAACATCAACATCAATATTTGTTATCTTTTTCTATTAAACTATAATTATACCTTCCCTGAAGACAAAATCTGGATCTCTTTTGATTTATATCCACAGTACTGGTGTCTCGTTGGTGCTTTGAACCAGTATGAACTCAGCAAACCTGTCTGACCCTTCTGACAAGGCCGGCATCCAGTTTATCCCAGACTGGGACCAGTGGCACACACATCCTGTCCTTGGAAGGCTAAGAGCAGGACATGCTCAAGTCCAGGGCCAGATTTTCCTTATATTGTCACTTAATCTTCACAGTCGCTATATGAAGTAGGATTTGGGGGGAGGGGAGAGAAGGAGGTATTTTTAACAACCCATTCTAATGATGGGAAAAGCAACTAGTGTGCCAGAGCCAGGCAGGGCCAAGCTTTGGGTTCAAGCTGACCTGACCCTGAATCATGTGTCCCAGCTGATCCCAGACCAGCTGACCCAGAAGCTTTCTGTCTTCCCCTGGGGAGAAAAAGGGGGTGGGCTTTATACTCAGAGAACGAGATGTTTCTGCAGAAGCTTTTCTTTGTTCTAAAGAAATTTGCTGTTTTGCTCAAGACTCAAGTGCTCCAATGGTAACTTTCCCATGCCCTTCCTTCTCTTTATTTTGTCTTTAGGCCCTATTCCTTAGTCCTATGCTAGGACATCCAGAACTTATAGCCACTAGTGACTAAAGAGCTGCCTTCTGGGAATGCAAGCTCCCTGAATGGACTTTCTCTAGTCTCTGAAAGAGAAGACCCTTGGTTGCTTCCCCAGGGCTCAACTAGGACCAGCCTTTCATAGTGTCCTCCCAAAACATCTCCTTCTCCCAGGAAGCCTCCCCAGACTGGCTGAACTTCAGGAGCTCTGATCACTCAAATTTTATGCATTTGGTTTGTTCAGAATTGATCTGAACTCACAAGAAGTGTTCTGGGAGCATCCTATGTCTGCTCCCCTTGTGTGTCTGTGTCTGCACACCCACTGGAACCCCACAAGAGAGCTGTGTGTAAGGAACAGCTGGTCTCAAGGCCTATGTTCAGGCAGGCCCCACTTTGGCAGCTGGAGGGAAAGGGAAGTGCTGGACATTGTACCCCCCCCCCCATTAAGAAGTGTGTCAGCTGCTGCTACTTTTTCAGCCACGTTTCATTCCTGAAACTCGACCCTCCTCCCCTTCCAGGCAGGGAGAAAGGGCCAATACTCTAGCTATCAACTTAATTGCGCTAGGGTCTCTGAACTCTCTGCCTCCTGCATTTTTACAATGCAAGTTTTTTGCTTCAGGAAATTTGAAGCTTTGGCTATGCTGTATTTCAGGAACAACTTTTCTTGGTTGTGTTTTCGGTGCCAAGGAAGGAACTGGATAAAAATGGGGAACACAGAACACCCGGGACGAAGACAATTTCACAACCTGCTAAGGTTGCCTTCTGCAACACGCATAGCCCCCCTTCCCAAGGGTCTACAGGATGTTCTTGAAGGGAATTTAACAAAACAAGCAAATGTAGATCTTAATCTGAATTACATGAGGCATTCTTGGGCAAGAACCTGGAAATATACCGTCCTTTTGGATGGGACAGGAGATCCTGCCTGGGGTGAAACAGCCACAGGGCAAAAGCCCCCCCCCCACAATATAAACTGCCTGAAGGTGATGCTTACTCCAATACAGCCCTAGGGTTTAAAGAAGCCCAAAGTTCCATATCCCTGACACAGCCACAGAATTCAATCCCTACAGCCCCTGAGGGAAGACAGCTCAGGGTGGGCCCAGGCTAACAGCACTTTGCTCTCCTCTTTGCTCCAATTGCTCAGTACCCAGGCACAGAAATTCTGCCTCGCTACTTAAACCCTGAGGGGAGGTGTCTGGGAGGGAACGAGACTCCAAAAGCTCTGCCTATCGCTCACTAGGACTCTTCTTCTGTAAGCTGGCACTGAGGAGGGAGCAGAGTACCATGGGGATGAAGAACTCCCCCATCTGAGTGTCATTCTGGGCCCAGGGCCAGGCAGTTGGCTTCCTCTCCAAGACAGTCAAAGGCTGGAGATGCTCAGACAAAAGGCCAAATGAAAACTGATGGGGAGCAGGGTGACTTTAGCCTTTCTCTTTCCTTCTCCCAGGCACAGGGGCTCATGGCCTTGGTGGAGGATTTGCAGATCAAAATCTGGGAGCTCAGCTCAGTGCAGATTTCTTCCTTCCTTCCTTCCTTCCTCTTCCTTCCTTCCTTCCTTTCTTTTTAAAATTCTTTTGACATCCACAGACTGTCTTCCTCCCCTCACCACCTCCCACCTAGAGTGATGTAAAAAAATGCAAATCAGTGAGGATTTAGAAAATTCATTCCCATGCCAGGAACACCCACAAACCCTCTCTATAGATGCTCATGCAGGTGGCGTGGTCCCAGGTTCCAGGCACAAAGAGGATCCTATTAGATTCTTTTCTCAACATGGGGCTTTGATCCTCAGCCATTGTCTGTAATGATCTTGGTCTTTCTTTCTGGTACTGGCTACATGAAGTGGGAACATGAACACAGGATATTTATGGGCCAGGGCCACCATCCTGAACTAGCATATGAAAACGGATAAGGTACATGGTACAGGTTCCGAAGAGCATCAATGGACACTTTGGCTCTCACCAAAGAAATATTTCTGGGGAGGCAGTAACTTTCACATCTGAGGGTCATCACAGAAAGGGTTCCAGAGGAAGAACTAAGGGAGTGAACAGCAACCTGAGAAGACAGACGCATGGACTGGGACAGACAGGACTGACCAGTGCCAGGGCATCTTGGTCAGGGAGCATCAATAGGAACACCTACTTCAGCCCCTTTCCTCCACCCTACGACCACCAAAGCCTGCCCCTAACACACTGCCAAGCAGGCAGAGTGGGGCCTCTCCAGACACAAATGGAAAGGCTTCCTCCTAGGATCCTAAGAGGCCTGAGCTGGGAGCTCTCTGGATTCAGGTCTGCTCTTGGATGCCTGGTGACCTGGCTCTGAAACGAAGAAAGAAGAGGGTAGCAAAATGAGACAGGGGAGCCCACAGCTGTGAGAGACAAAATGAAAGAGACCTGGAGAACTGGAGTGAGAGGAGGGAGCTAAGAGAGTCTAGATGAAGAAGGGAAAGCCAGAGATGAGACAAGATGCCTGAATCCTGGTGGTAAAGGAACACTAAAGGTGAGGGTGGGAGCGTGAGGGAAGGCGCGCGTGCATGAAATCAGACTCAACCTGACCTCCCCAACACAGCCTTAGCAGTCATTTCTCCCTCTTCTGTGATTCACTCCCCCTCCCCTGGGTAGCATACTCACCCTCAGTACCCCGGGGCCCAGCACACTCCCCAAGCCCAGACCTGACATCTGGCCGGGCTTCCACAACTCCCGCTCGCGATCTGCCAGGCAGCGCCCCTCCTCCCCCGTCATTACAGCTGCCACCCCCCTCCCTGCTGGCAGACAAGCCCGGGCAGACAGCCGGCCAAGCCTGCCCCCGCAGCCGCGCCAGCTCTGCCAAGCCCAGGAGAGCTGGGGGCCCCGGGCGGTGCCAGCTCCCCACGAGCGAACAGTCCAGCCTGACCTCCTGCCCAGGACAGGGATCTGTCCGCGCGCAGCAAGAGTCCAGCACCCGAGCACCAGGGCCCGCTGCATGCCTGTCGCTCCTGCGACTCTGGGCACTTGAGCCTTACTCCATATGTGTGCCTGTCCTCTCTGGGTGTGCCCCTCTTTTCTTCTTCGGTTGTTCTGTCACATTTCAGCCTGGCTAGCTGCTCTCACTCCCTGTTACTTGTTCATATCTCATCAGAAATCTTTGCCAAAGTTTCTTGCCTCTGAGCGACGGCCCTATAGCGTCTACCTACCAGTTGGCATCTCCTCTCCTCCCCGCGCCTTTCTGGTGCATGGAGCGTGGGGCCGAGGCCAGGTACCTAGGTCTGGGTGGAGCAGCCCTCCCTGTCCCCCAGCTCCTGCTCCGTTCTTACCAGCTCCTGTTTGAGGCGACGCAGATAGCAATCCATGTCCCTGCTCCCCTTCCTCAATCGCCCATTTGCCGGGCTCGGGCTCACGAGAAAGTAGAGTTCTCGGTGCGCTCTTAGTCCCTGGCCGCGCAGAGCCAAGCCTCTGCTCCAGCGTGGGGACTTAGAGCGACGTCCCCTAGCCGCTGCCGCTCGCTCGGGATCCGGGTTGGGGGTGGAGGAAAAGTACAGCAGCCAATGAGAACTCAGAAGGGGTGTCTTCGACCAATAAGAAGAGCTGCCCGAGGGGCGCGGGCTGGGCGACCTGAGTAGGTCTGTCGCCTGCCTAGCCGTGGCCAGCAGCAACTACTGGGGGACCCACAGAGGTTGGGTTCTGGGCTCTGTCGGGAGGTGGAACCTCAGACTGTCAACGCCCCCCAGTGAAGTCGTGATCTATTAGAAAGGAAGAACGGAGTTTTAGGGGTGAGAACTCGGTATCTGGCTCGGGGAGAAGGGTCCCAGTGTTTAATCTTAATTGAACTCGGTTCCTAGAAGAAACAGCTCCCTTTTACTGTCCCTCTGAAGTCCCTCAGAAGCCTCGTCTTTCTCAAAAGTGCCATGGAAGCGCGGTGCCACTTCATCCCCTCCCCACGCTCTTCGCCGACGGAAGGAAGGGGCTTTCGCTAGGTGTCAGCTCATGTGTCTGTGTGCTGTGCCCACCGCAAAGTGGTAGACCTGGAGATACTGAATAAGAGGGACCAAGTCTCAGCCTTCCAGAACTTTTATGGTGGGGAGAGAAGGAAGTATGAAACAAACAAATAAATGCAAGAGTCGTCATTTCAGAAAGTGAGTTTTAATGGAAAGATTAAAAAAAAAATGTGGCGACGGGGCCTGCTTTCAATAGAGGCGAGGAAGACAGTGGAAAAACAGGTCTTTCCCTCCCCAGAAATCCCTAGCGCTGACCTTCTTGAACTAGAGGAGGGGAGGACTTAAAAATGCTCTGATTGTAGTGGACAGGAATCTCCCCAAGATGCACCAACTCCTACTGAACCCAAGGAGTGGAGTTGGGGCACAGCAGACGAGATGCTTCTGCTTCTGCGGGCTAGCTCAACTCGGGACTCCCTAAGCCGGCCTCCGGGCTGCTTGCCCAACTTGAGTTGCTCTTGGTGAGCAAAAGCCAAGGGTGGTGTGGCAGAGGCCGAGAGTAATTAGGGCAATTAGCTATGCGTTGTTACAAGATAATTAATAGGGGAAAGTTTGCTCCTGGCAAGATTTTGGTGGTCTGCATGGGACAGAACCAAAAGAACGCAAGAGAAGGTGCCAAGGGAGAAGACAGACACTGCAGGCGTTCCTTAGGTGTCAGCCAAGATCACATCTGCAGAAGGTTGAGGGGTAGGTGCAGAACGCGGTTACTGTGACCACCCTCCTGGCCTCCCTTCGCACTCCTCTTCAGAGTGATGTATCACTCAGAAAATTAGGCAGAACGGTGCTGAAATTCTGTTCAAGAGTTTTCAGTGCCAGGGGGAACCTAAAACGGGATTCCCATCGCTGTCTTGATGGGTCCATGAGTCTGCCCCCGTGGGTTAGAAAGGAGCGTTCTGGTGCTCATTTTCTCCTCCACTGGGACCTTCCTGGGGAGTGGAGGCGGGTTCCCCATCCCAAGGGCCTTTTTTTTTTCTCCAGCCTGCAGAACAGCAGCTTGTTGTAAGGAGCCCTGCAAACATTTGCAGATCTGTGGTTTTCTCCATCCCTGAAACCTGGGCATGAGCCTCCCTTGGAATTTAGGATACTGGCTGTGCTTGAAATGCCAGGAGAAGCAGTCTGATCTCTTGACAAGGACCTAGTCCTCTTGGGGCTACACAATTGACAACACGTGCTTTCTTTTTACTGGGTACCGGTTTCTCCTGCTTATCATTTAAACCTCTGTGAGCCTAACATGCCACACTCCTTACAAACTCTCTTCCTTTATAAAGATTTGTTTTTATTTATGTGGGTCCCGCATGTGTGTAGGTGTTCCCAGAGACCAACAGAAGGCACAGATTCTCCACCCGCCTCCCCCAAGCTGGTGTTTACAGGTGACTGTGATCCACCCTCTCTGAGGGCTAGAAATAGAACCTTGGACCTCTAGAAGAGCAGCGAACACTCTTAATCCCTGAGTCGTCTCTCCAGCCCCACAAAACTCCCTTCTATGGCCACCTGTGAAGTAGCCAAGACATAAGAGTGATTACCCCATTGTACAGACGAAGAATACACTGTTAGCGAGGTCTGCACGCACTCCATCCACTCTGAAGGTGGAGACGGCAGGAAGAGAACTGATAACCATACTCTGTACAGATACCACACGAGGACTTCTAGATGAATCAGAGATGCATGTGTTGCTCCATGGCTCCTGGGGACTTTGGAACACAAGTACAATCAAACTCTGAAGTCCTTCCATGATGTTGGATCATTGCAAGACTGAAGTTTGTGTTATTCAAGAGTATGGACATGCCCCCCTCTCCTCCTCTCTTTTCTCTCTATTGCTTCTTCTTCCCTTGTTTCTGAGAAACTAGCTCTTCTTGGGGCAGCTCAGGAAGCAATAGCAGGGAAATGAACTGATTTTCTATTTCTTCCCTTTTTAAGGGTCTAAGAGATAGAGAATAAAGCCTGTTGCCATGGTTATATAAACATGGGTAAATATCCCTGGCCTGAGGACGAGGGGCTGGGGGGCATGATTCAGTTTTACTGAAGAGGAATCAGATGGTTCAGCCTACACCCTCCCACGTCCTGAAACTCAGTCTAGAGAGAAAAATGCAGCTCTCTCAAATGAAAGTAAATATCAAGGGATCAGAGGTTCTGAGACTGGCTGTAGGCATCCTTCTTAAAGAGCTGAAACGGAACCTTCAGAAGGCATGTGAGCACTTGCTCCCGGCTAGTGGAGATAAGTGGTCTGTAGATTTCCTGAAGGTGGGGGTGCACCTCCTGGAACTGGGTCCAAAAGTGTCAACCACTTGGGATTTGCACTCAGATTAGTGAGGGAGGGTAGCCCTCTTGCTCCCACTGCCAGAGCCTGAAGGTCCTGGCACCTATAGATAGATGAGCTTCAAGGGAGAGGTAGAACCAGCTGTGCCTCAACAGAGCTCATCCTGCACTAAACAATGGAAATCCTGCCATTCTCCTGGCTTCAGATCCCGTGGCCCCACCTGAAAGGTTCCCACCCGCCAAGTCCTGGCTTAGCTATGGAAGAGGTGGTTCCCAACTTCTCATTTCCACCGGTGACAGAAGAGCTGGGAGATACATGGCCACACATGTTCTAGAAACTTCAGCATAATAGCGTCCTTCCAGAGGGTGGAGCCGTGTTCCTGTTGCCCTCATTCCTCACCTCCTGTGGCTGCAGAGACCATTAGCCCCCTCCCCCCTTATAGGCCTCTGGAGCATCAACAGGAAAGGCTGACCTTAGAGATAAACATGTGTTGTTGGAATGTGTTCAGATACCACTCCAGAATGACTGCTCGGTGTCTGTTTGAACACACTGGGGAGGGGTAGGCTAGACAGAGACTTCACTCTTCTTGGAAGAGGATAACTCCTGGCTAGCATGGCATCTTCCTCTGTTGACGGTAGATGAAGGACTGGCCTCTTGTTGCCAGGAAGGTCAAAGGGAGTGAAGCAGCTTCTACAGTGTGGAAGCCTCTTGGATCTAGAATAAAACATCACTCCGAGTTTGAATAAAAAGGCTTTATGACTTGGTAGAAGACTCAAAGGCACTGGACATAAAGCTCCACGAGAAAACTTTAAAGATTTGGTTTATTATGTTTATTATTTGAGTGTGTCTCTGTGTGAGTATGTGCCTAAGGAATTTAGAGTCTTCAGATCTCCCAAGGCTAAGGTTACCGGGGCTGAGAAGTTTGACATGAAGAAGAACAGCCATCACTCTTAACTGCTGAGCCATCTCTCCAGTCCCAGTGCTCTGTAAGTTGAATGCCATTCTCCTCATGTGCCATTATTTACTGATGTAATGGAAGACTGAGTTTGTTTATCTTCATATTTTGAACGTAGGAAGGCATGAGGGTGGGAGCATGGGGCAGCTAGTCACATTGCATACACAGTCAGGAAGCAGAGGACAGTAATCCTTTCTTCCCAGGTACGGGCAGAGCGACAGGCCCGAAGGAGGGAATAGAACATCGTACCCTGCTTCTACAGCTACACAGAAGAAAGAAGGGGTGTGCCCTAAGGTAGCACTTCACTAAAATGATGAGGCCCACTCAAGGAGATAGTCCTGGTAGGTCCTTGCCCATGGAACTTTCATGGCTGATCCCCTGGTAGTGATACACATCACCACACCCATAGTTTAGATTCCTCACGGCTACTTGACTCTAAGACCGGGTGATCAGTCATGCAGGTGGAGAGGAACGGAAGGGAGGTGTTGGAGGAAGAAAAGGTAGCATTTTGAATAAGCATGAATACATGGCTTCCCAGCTCTCTTACCTCAACAATTCAGTGAGGATCTTGCTTTGTTGCCCTGGTGGGATTCATTACATAGCCCAGGCAACAATCCTGCCTCTGCCTCTAAAAAGATGAGATTACAGTCATGCTTAATCTGTGGGCTGATTGTCATGATCTGGAATTACTGGCAGCTACGGGCTTGGTGCTTACAGTGCTTAAGCTGTGGTTTCTTCACTCCTTAGGGAACAAATATTTCCATTTTGTAAACTTTTTTTTTGGTCAGAAACCCAACTACAAAGAATACCTAAAGAATATTAGAGAAAATGAAGCATGTTGGTTCAGGGAAATACTTATGGTATTTGTGCAAACCAATGCTGGTTGATGTCGATCGTACCAAAAAGGCTAGTGGCTTGCTTCCTGGACCCTCCTGAGGACATTCTACAAAGTCTACCTCTCTAGAGTCAAAGCACTGGCTTCTCTGCAATCTTACCAGGCCCTGGAACTCAGGGTAAAAACTATTTTACTACCTACTACTTGGCTCCTTCCACCAGCGGTAAGCAAGCATCAGGGGTTGCCAGCCTGTCAGGGAGAGACTTGTTAGCAAGTGATTAAGGGAGGCTATCTGCTTCTCCTGAGGCTGTGAGGTAAGCAGAAAATGAGGTCAGTTCTGAGGTTTGGCCTCTACCAGGCTTGCTCCTCAGCCTCTTCTGGTATTTTGTAGGGGCCAAGGAACTGGGCAAGCACTAATCACTTGTCAACTTGGAGCAGAGTAGATATTTCAACCAGGACACCCTGAAAGGAACCAGAGCCAAGGATGACAGCCGACAGCCAGAACTCTCTTCTGAGTCTGCAGTGACTACCATCAGCAATGGTCTGTACCAAGAGACTCGGGTTCCCAGATAGGAAAGGCAGGCAGCCAAGAAATAGCGTCACACTTTACAAATGGATATGCACACCAAAGCATTGGAGCTGAGCACACACAGGAGTTGAATGCTGGGGAGTTTGACAGCCTCCTCCTCCCCAGCACCAGGCAGGCTTCCTTTGCTGTGATCATTCCCCTATGAATCATCATCCGTAGAAAACGAAGGAGGCAATGGAGGGTGAGTAATGAATTCCCCAAACGGTCTTTTGGGTCTCTGCATGGAGAGTTTTGAAAACAACTTGCATTTGAGATTTCTGATGTACAACATAGACATTTGGAGCCATAGAGGACCTTGTAGGAAAATCAAGGCTTGTGACTCCATGGGAAGGCTGGAAAGGATGATAACCAAACTTGAATCTCGAGTTGGCCAATGGAAACAGTCCTGACATGACATGCACAGAGCCTCCCTCATGTCAGGCCCACATTTATTTTTTTTTTTTTTTGAAACTAGGGATGTGGACCTCCAGTTCTCCTTTCTTCAGAAGAGAAAGCGAAGGTGTGAGACAGTGACACCTGCCGTAGGGGATGCTAGACCCACCCACTGTCACTCCAGAATCTACCCTCTCAGCCATTCTACTCATGGTGGCCTTGAACCAATAAGGTAACTTCTTTGGGTCTCAGGCTTGCTCTTTATGACTGCTACAGATTTAAACACTCTTAACAGTCTGAATTTCCTGCCTGACTGTATTATTTTACAAGCCAGGAAAGCAAGGTACAGAGTGTTAGTGACCTGCCCGAGGTTACCAAGATGCTAATGATAGAATTAGCATAGAAATCATGCCCAACGGTCAGTGACCACTGCCCCAGACAAGACCTCCTTCCCTTACGCCTTCCCTCTGGAGTAGCTATTCACAACCTGAGGGTCAAGAACCCTTGAGAGGTCGCATATCAGATATTTACATTACAATTCATAACAGTAGCAAAATTACAGTTATGAAATATCAATGAAAATACTTTTACCATTGGGGGTCACCACAATAAGAGGCACTGTATTAAAGGGTCACAGCATTAGGAAGGTTGAGGAACACTGTTCTAGAAGAATCCAAATCCTTTCCTTAGAAGTGCCCTAGTCAATGTTTTCGGATATGTTGGAGATGCTGGGGTCGAGTAATACTACGGAGGAGTTTAAGAGGCCAGTGGTATTTGTCTAGTATCCCTGTCTGTGTACTGTTAGCCTGGTGCAGGGCACGAGTGCTGACGTGGAGAATGAGCTCAATGCAGGCCTGCCATGCCACACACACTCCCCTTGATGGTGTTTCCAGCTGTTTGTCTTCTGTGGTGGTTAGTTTTTTGTTTGTTTGTTTTGTTTACTTGACACAAACTTAGGTCATCCGGGAAGAAGGAAACTTCAGTTGAGAAAATGTCCCTATGAGACTGGCCTGTAGGCAAATCTGTAAGGCATTTCATTGATTAATGGCTGACGTGGGAAGGCCTGGGCCATTGTGGGCCCTGGCACCCCTGGGCAGGTGGTCCTGGGCTGTATAAGCAAGAAGGCTGAGCAAGCCAAGAAGAGCAAGCCAGTAAGCCGTGTTCCTCTGTGGCCTCTGCTTCCATTCCTGCCTCCAGGTTCCTGTCTTGCATTTCTGCCCTGACTTCCTTCTATGAAGAGATGCAAACTGAAAGTCAAATAAATAAATTCTTTCCTCCTGAGGTGCTTTTGGTTGTGATTTTTTTTATTACAGCAACAGAAAACAACGTAGAACATCTTGTCTAAGCACACCTGCCACCTCCTGTCTGTCTGTAGTCTGCTCATTAACTAGCGTGCAGCCTGGGGTATGTAATGAGCATGCCTGGGAGACAAGGTGTGACAAGATCCCAGCTGTGCTCGTGATTGGCGTTTGCCGGTCTTTGGCAGAATCCCCATCCCAGTGTGCTCCCTACTGAAGAAGAGATTGAGAGGGGCAATGTGTCAACAGTGTCATTGGTGTGTACCTGAAGTGAGAATGAGGGCATGCAGGTGAGGAATTGCTCTGCTCACAATGGTGCTATGTCTGTGTACATGTGTGAGAGCGTATGCGTGGCTCAGACACCCAAGGAGCTCACACCTACTGGCGAGTGGAAAATTAGCTTTGGCAGGTGAGGAACTGGGTGACAGGTGAGGAAGCCAGCAGGGTATCGGTGTTGTCCGCCTACTCTTGCCATTTGCTGGGGCTGCTAACAATATCTTCCCACCTTGCCTCCTGCCCTTAATTACAATTAGATTGACTGAAAATGACGTGGAAGGGCTTGGGCATGTGGGCAAGTGACATGAGGATGTTGGAATGGCCTCCTGATCTTTGGAAACTAGCCACGTGTTTTGCACAAGGCCATTTGGGAACTGGCATTTTCCTGATGGCCCGATATGCAAGCTGCGCAGCTTACATTCTAGTGGGTGGAAGAAAAGACCAATCTCTAAGGACTAAATCCTAGGAAATTCTGCCATATGGTACAAAGCTAGAGGCAGTGTGTGCCAGGACTAGGAAGCAAGAAGCCTGGGTTCCTGGGTTGACTGTAGGTCAGCTCCCTAGTCTTTACTGCCTCAGTTTCTTTAGCAGCAGCATGAAGCTAGCCATCCTATTGCTGCTTGCCTGTCACGGAGGGAAAGTACACGAAGGCCCTTAGAGATGTCACAAGATGCGTTCTAAATGTGCGTGAGGCTTCAGAGCCAGGGGAATTTGCCAAGCTTCCTGGGAGGCGGCAGTCGGCCTCTGCATCAGTTTCCACAGCCTGTGCTCAGACAGATCCTTAAGCACGACACATCCACAAATCGCATCACCTCCCTACAGTCAGCAAATAAGGGAAAGGACGGGCTGATGCTCTGCCTCTGTCTGATCTTCTTACCAGCGCCTGCGCCTCCCTCCTCTTCTCCGAGCTGTCAGTTTAATTTAGCAAGGTTGCAGGAGAAGATTGATTTGATCAAGTCAGTTGCTGTATCTATCCCACTCAGAGGTCCCTCAGTGTCACCACCAAGGCTCAGATTAGACAGTGACAATTATTTCCTTTCTGGCTGTTGCCTTCCCCCTCCCCCTTTCCCTGGAGGGAGCAAGGGGGCAGACCAGTCTCCTGGGACCTAAGAATAGATGCAGGAGGATCAGAGGAGGCAAACAGGCTCTGGCCGCAGAAAGCCCCTCTCCGCGCCTTACATGGCCTTGTTTAAGGCTGAGCAGAAACCCAGAGGGTGGGGAGAGAACAAACCGTGAGCGGTGCTGCCTTGCAAAGGCTCAGGGCTGCCTAAGGACAGAGCTCTGCCTTCTCTGACGGAAACGTCTCCCTGACAGCGGGCAGGCGGAGGTGGAAGGGTGGATAGGTGGCTGGGTGCCCTACCCCACCCCACCCCAGCACAAGCATTTGTGTCCAGGCTCTCATCCTGGATTCTGGGATATCTGAGGATGGAAGACAATGGCAGGAGCAAGGTGTGGCTCCATCCATCCTGCTTTCTGTGGCTCTGTTCTTAGCGAGAAAGTAGGAGTGACAGGAGCTGCTACCAGGGCTTCCAGGAATACTTGAGTGTGAAGTAAGCGGCGTGATGGTAGTGGTCATGCTGGTATGTGGGTGGGTGGGTGGGTGTGCTGGTGATGGTGGTAGTGGCTGGAGGGCCCGGCAAAGAAGGAGAGAAAGCTGTCTCTGGTCCAGAAAGTTTAGAATTCCACAATGAATCTTTCATGACTTGTAACCCTTTCATTTCTCTCTCTTTCTAGGTTGTAGGTGCTAAGTGCCTCTGGCTCTCTTGAGCAGCTCACAGAAGAAGAGCAAAGGGCTCTTGAGTGAGTCTTCACTGAGGATTGTGAAATCCCTTTTCCTTTGCTCATCTGTGTCACCCTCTTCCATTGACCCAGCAAGGGACGGGTGCAACAGCCTCTGGGCCCTTTCCAGGGTCCCCTCCGAGCCACTTATCTCTCACTCAGACACCCAGCAGACCACACCATCCATAGGAGGCGACTATGATCAGTAGAAACTCTTCCTGACAGCTCCAGAGAGAATCCCTTCCAATGCATATTCTATTGAGCACATTTCATAGAGGGTGACAGCCGCTTTATCAATTAAATTCCACATCCCAGGCTTTAGAGACATCACAAATCTCCCTACCTAATAAATCACAGGCCCCTGGTTATTGTTAAATGTCCCGTCAGTCTCTAATAAACTCCCTGCCAAAAGGGACAGGTTATTTATTATGCTGCTTGGACAAGAATGAATTGGGCCCCCTTTTCAGAAGAAGAGCAAACACACCGCCTTCCTCTCTAAAGATTGGGACTGTGGTGTTAAATGGGGCAATCAATCAACTCGGGCCTTGAGCAGAGGGGAATCTGGTCAGAGTATATGTGGGAGGACCGCCTAGGGCTCTGATCCCAAAGCCAGCCATGCAAATTCTCATAGGCAGCGGTGGTTGTTCAAACTGCAGGGGCTTAGGCGTTTGGTGCAGATACCCATACCCAGTTCCATTTTGAGAAAGTACTGAAAATTCCATTGATGTGGTCATGGGACTTTTGTAAAAAATAGGTTATTCTCCAGGTTAGAAGAGGACAATCAGGACTGAGTCGGGTGTTGCAACAATGCACTGATAAATTTGAGGCAAGGTTGTGTTCCTTTACTACACATGAACTGGAGAATGGGACAGGGGAAGTGGGAAAGTCTGGGGACAGAAGCCAGCGGAGGTTCAGGGTAAGCAGCACACAGGCAGTGCTGGAGCTGAGAAAGCAAGACCCAGGAGCCGGCAGGTCTGCAAGCCAGGTGCAAAGTGTGCCTTGCCATTATCTGCCTCAGTAGATATGAAGCTTAGTGATGCGCCCAGGTTTGCAAATTAAGTTCTAGCTCCTCCAGTTTCCGGTGAATCGAGTCCCATTTCTATTTCCAACTGTGTTTCTCTTCACTGTTATATAACACGGCCCTCTTTGGAAGAGCATGACAAGCTCATTTTATATTCCCTGCAGTGACAAACGAGGCATAACATGGAGCCAATACATCCCTCTAGCCTCCTTTCCCGGAACTGCTGCCATCCCAGCCTCCGTTCACACCGGAGGACTTACCTTCTTTAAGCTTCTAAAGTTCCTCATGCTTCCACGCCCCTTCACAGACTGTTCTATTACCCAGAATAGCTTCCTGAGACTTGTCTGCCTGCTAAGGTCTCCTGCCGCCCCCACTGCCTGAGGAGTTGCAGGGAGAAGCTGCATTCTGGGCAAGAAGTAGAGAATATCAGCCCCGCTTCTCCCCAGGGACACCGGCTTCAGCTCCAGGCACTGACACCGCCACCTAAGTGCTGGGCTCAGGGAATGAAGTCGTCGGGCGTGCGGTTTTCCTTTGAGTTTCAGGCACCCTTTAAAGCACTTTGACTTGGTGTAAGGATGAGAAGTACGGAGAAGAAAGAGAGCCATTGCTCTCTGAATCCCCAAAGCTGTTTCCCTCAATTTCTCAGAACTTCTCACTCCCACATGACAGCCCCACTTTGAGCAATGAAGGACCTGAAAAATGTCAGTACTGCACAGCTTTTTAAGCCAGCTTGGGCTGCTTGCATAGTTCAGACTTGATCACATTTTCCCAGCTGGGCTGCCAGCTCTTTTAGGACAGGCAGAAGAAGTAGAAGTCCGGGCTTTGCTGCTTAGGCAGATCTGGGCTCTGGTTGGCTTCAGGAGCTCTGGGACCCTGAACAGGTTCTCTTCTGAGGAGTTATCAGAGGGCAGTGGCTGCTTTTCATTGCTCTCGACAGTCTCTGTGGGTAACGAACGAAGCCTGGCTGCCAGCTTACTTCTCTTACCTCCTCAAAGCTCACTTTGTTAGAGTTTGAGTGGAAAATGTCCCCAGCAGGCTCATGTGTTTCTGGTCCCCAGCGTGAGGTGCAGTTTTTGGGAGGTGGAGGACATGAGGTCTAGATAAGGGATGTAGGCCACTGAGAGTGGACCTTGAGGATCACGGGCTCAGTCCTCCTTCGGGTCCTGCTGTCTGCTTTCTGATTTGCCAAGCTGTGAACAAACAGTTCAGCAACAGCTCCCGAAGCCACAGACCACACTGTTCCAGCCGTTCCATCTGCCGTGCTTTCTGGGCCACGATGGATGGCGCCCTCTGAATTTACGAACCAGATAAATCTCTCCTCACTGAAGCTGCTTCTGCCAGCTGTTTTGCCGCAGCAATGAGAAAAGCAGCCAACGCTCTCCCTCCATTTTCATTCTAAGTCTTAGAATGTGCTATGGCATCTGGAGAGATGGCTCGGTGGTTAAAATACCTACTGCTCTTATTGAGGACTCAGATTCGATTCCCAGAACCCACACAGCAGTTCACAATCGTCTGTGACTCCAGTTCCCGGGTATCTGACACCCTTTTCTGGCTCCTTGAGCGCCAGGAACACAAACAATTCATAAACACTCATGCAGGCCAAACACCCATTCACAAAACCATAGAAAGAATTGTGCTGTGGTCTGCACCTTAAAGCCTCTGGTTTCTCTTTCTGCGATAAGAGCAACAACTTCTATCCAGTCTCCAGAGTTTTCTAAGATTTCACTAACTCTGGGAAGATGTGGGAAGCCTCTTAATTGCCTCATCTGTAATTCCCTCCCCTTTCTGTAGGAATAGACCTCCTTTGTAGCCTGTAGTTAAAGTTAAATGGGCACCGGTTGTTTAGAAGAATAAGTATACTTCCAATGGACCCAGCAAGATGGCTCAGTTAGTAAACGTGCTTGTTGCCAAGCTTGATGATCTGAATTCAATTTCCAGGACCCACATGATGAAGGGAAAGAACTGATTCCTACAGATAGAGTTTCCAGATTTCTATTATCTATTAAAGATAGGCAGGACTCTAATGGTTAAGTTCTGATTAGTGAAATACCATGTAGGAGTGCAGCCGCTTTTTGAGAACATTCTTTTTAAAAAAGAGGGCTTCTGGGGCTAGAGAAATGGCTCAGCAGTTAAAAGCACTTGTTCTTGCAAAGGCCCTAGATTCGAGTCCCAGCACCTCCACGGTGGTCCACACCCACCGTAACTCCAATTCCAGGACTGTGGACACACAAGGTACATCTATACACATGCAAACAGAAAATCATAATCATAAAACAAAACAAACAAATGTAAGGGGGCACCTGGTGTGATGACCTCTACTCTTCCGATTTCTATGTTGACACTTCCTTCATCCTAATGTCTGGAATGAAGACGTGATGGTTGGAGCAATCGTTTGGTTAGCAGGATGGAAGCTCCAGAGCATGTGAACTTTGTGGTCTTTGGTCTTTTTTTTTTTTTTTTTTTTTTTTTTTGGTTTTTCGAGATAGGGTCTCTGTGGCTTTGGAGCCTGTCCTGGAACTAGCTCTGTAGACCAGGCTGGTCTCGAACTCACAGAGATCCGCCTGCTTCTGACTCCCGAGTGCTGGGATTAAAGGTGTGCACCACCACCGCCCGGCTGAACTTTGTGGTCTTAAGCTACTATATCGCTTTTACCCCAGACTTCTCCATTATGGCAAAATGAACTTCCCAGAGGACTAAATTTCTAACTTGGGGTCTCATTTTCAATCAGTCCTAATTTTGACCCCTAGGTCTTTCCTAATTCTTCACATCTGCGTTAGCTGGATATCCTTGACTTCCATAGTACTCTGTGCTTTACACTGAAAGAGACCACCTTTTTGTGCTTGAGGTCAGCGACTTCAATTGTTTTCTTCTGTTTTTTATTTATTTATTTTACATACCAACCACAGTTTCCCCTCCCTCCTCTCCTTCCATCCCCTGGCCACCTCCCTCTTACCCCCCCCCGCCCCGCCCCATTCACTTCTCCTCTGTCTCCATTCAGAATGAGTAAGGCCTCCCATGGGAGTCAACAAAGCATGACATATCAAGTTGAGGCAGGACCAAGCTCCTCCCCATTGCATCAAGACTGGGCAAGGCATCCCACCATAGGGAATAGGTTCCAAAGAGCCAGCTCATGTGCCAGGGAACAGGTCCTGGTCCCAGTGCCCTGGCCCCACAAAAGACCAAGCTACACAATTGTCACACACATGCAGAGGGACACTAGCAACACTAGTCCCATGTCTACTCCCTAGTGGTTGATCCAGAGTCCGAGAGCACCTACAAGCTGTTTCTATGTGTTTCTCTGTGATGATCTTGACTCCCCTTGGCCATATAATTCCTCCTCCCTCCTCCCTCTCTTCAACTAGACTTCCAGAGCTTGGCCCAGTGCTTGACTGTGGATCTCTGCATCTGCTTCCATCAGTTCTTGGATGAAGGCACCAGCAACACAGATACCGAGACAAAGGACACAGCTCATAAGACAATACAGCAGCCAAAAGAATAGGAAAAGATATGCACCAACCTCACATCTGACAAAGGACTGATCTCCAAAATATATAAAGAACTCAAGAGCCAGGTGGTGGTGGTGCACGCCTTTAATCCCAGCACTCGGGAGGCAGAGGCAGGCAGATCTCTGTGAGTTAGAGGCCAGCCTGGTCTACAAGAGCTAGTTCAAGGACAGGTTCCAAAGCTACAGAGAAACCCTGTCTCGAAAAACCAAAAAAGAAAAGAAAACAAAAGAAAAGAACTCAAGAAACTAGACACCAAAATACCAAATAATCCCATTAAAAAATGGGCTACAAAGAATTCTCAACAGAAGACTCTCGAATGGCTGAGATACACTTAAAGAATTGTTCAACATTTTTAGTTATCAGGGAAATGCAAATCAAAACAACTCTGAGATATCATCTTACACCTGTCAGAATGGCTAAGATCAAAAATGCTAATGACAGCCTATGTTGGAGAGGATGTGGAGTAAGAGGAACACTCCACTGCTGGTGGGAGTGCAAACTTGTACATCCACTTTGGAAATCAGTGTGGCGGTTTTCTCAGAAAATTCGCAATCACTCTACCTCAAGACCCAGTGATACCATTCTTGGGCATCAAAGGTTGCTAAATCATACCACAAGAACAGTTGATCAACTATGTTCATAGAAGCATTATTCATAATAGGCAGAACTTGGAAACAACCTAGATGCCCCTCAACTGAAGAATGGATAAAGAAAATGTGGTATATCTACACAATTGAGTTTTACTCAATGGAACAAAAAAACAATGGCATGAAATTTGCAGGCAAAAGGATGGAACTAGAAAAAACTATCCTGAGTGAGGCAACCCAGACCCAGAAAGACAAACATGGTGTGTACTCACTCCTAAGTGGATATTAGATGTAAAGCAAAAGATAACCAGACTACAGTCCACAGCTCCAGAGAAGCTAGGTAACAAGAAGGACCCTAAGAGGGATGCATGGATATCCCTGGGAAGAGGAAATAGATAAGATGTTCTGGGTAACCTGAGGTTGGGGAGTAGAGGAAAGGATATCGGGGATGGAAACATGAGGAATCAGGACGGTCAAGTTGGGTGTGGAACAGAGGCCAGAATAATAAAAGAGATATCTTGATACAGGGGGCCATTATGGGGTTAGGGAGAAACCTGGTGCCAGGAAAACACCCAGGAACCCATAAGGATGATCCCAGCTAAGACTCCTAGCAATAATGGAGAGGGTACCTGACCTGACCTTCCCCTGTAATCAGATTGGTGACTACCCTAATTGTTTTGTACTATTTTTACATCTTCAACATTTGATTACTTTGTAGGGGGTGTTCAGAAGATTTATATGGATGAATGAAGAAATATGTGTGGATTAATCCAAATACGCTGCTGTTGGCTTGAGGGTCAAATGAGGAAAAAGGGATTGCAATACTTGTTTTCTTCTCTGCTTGTTACCTTCCCCCAGTGATCCTCAAATGCAGGAGAAGCCTCCAGACACAAGCCTTTTCTTTCTTTCTTTTTCTTTGTATCCAATGAGTGAAATTCTTTTAGCCTCTTCCTGGGCTCAGAAGTAATCCCTGTGAACCTCCACACCCATCTGGGTCTAACTCTTATTTCTTCAGTTCACAGGGGTCTCTCTCTCTGGGTTTCTACAAAGTCTTTTTTTGTTTTGTTTTGTTTTTCGAGACAGGGTTTCTCTGTGGCTTTGGAGCCTGTCCTGGAACTAGCTCTTGTATCCCAGCTGGCCTCGAACTCATAGAGATCTGCCTGCCTCTGCCTCCCGAGTGCTGGAATTAAAGGCGTGTGCCACCACCGCCTGTCCTGAAAAGTCTTTTTTTTTCTTTTTTAAGATTTATTTACACACCAGAGGAGGGCGCCAGATCTCATTACAGATGGTTGTGAGCCACCATGTGGTTGCTGGGAATTGAACTCACGACCTCTGGAAGACCAGTGTTCTTAACCACTGAGCCATCTCTCCAGCTCCCCTGCAAAGTCTTTACGGGCATGGCATGAACAAACTACCAGAGACTTTGCAGGTCAGGAGAAATTAAGGATTTTGGTTTGACTGGAGGAGGTGGCTTCAACTAGAAGGCTGGATCCTTGGTGTGACCTTGCCAGAGGCCAGGAGGCTGACACAGTCCACCCAATAGCTGTTGTACAGGGCCCTCACATCTCATCTGCTTATCAAATGATCACTTGCCCAGCCTGCGTTTAAGGCACAATGTTTGCTACAAGTTTCAACCCCTGAGGGAAAATATTTTGTGTTTTTAGCTATAAGTAACACAATTTGATCTCAGCAGCAGAACTATACAATATTTGTATTTGCAAAACATCATATACAACAAATGTCCTAACAGAATGCCTACAAACTGTAAAATGTTATTTTCTTTAGGAAAAGTGGTGTCTTGGGGGAGAGCGAGCTTCTTTGACAGTGATGGGCATGAGTTTACAGAACCACTGCTGTGGGTACAAGGCCCAGCAGAGAAATTTCAGCAGGAAAGGGTCATCCGTTCAGTATTTCCTAGGTCCACCAAACCTGGTGCTGGGATAGATAGCCTAAAGCAACGAAATCCCTTGAGAAACTGATAGTTTATTTACTGGGGGACGCAGAAATGTAAACAAATGGAAGAAGCTAGGAGAGGGACTGGCACTGTTTCCAGTGTGAAGTCTTGGGTGATGGTTAAAAGGCACCAAAAGGAGCAGAATCTGAAACTGGACCCAAACAACCTTAAAAGTTTTTGCAAAAGTCACCTTTGGGTCTCCCCACTGATTTCCACTCCTTGCATGGAACACACTGTGGGGATTTTCACACTGAGCACTCTTGGTCACAAATCTATTACAGTCCTAGGAATCCTTAGGCCTGCTTGGAGAAGGAGCCTGCCCTCTTCCCTCCCTCCCTGATGACAGACCCCTGTGACTACTGGCGGGCTGGGCACGTTTCACCTGGCTTCTGAGAACTCTCAGTACCTTGTTGTCTCTGAGCCATCACCGGGCACAGGCCTATGAAGTCCATTCCTTCTACTGGAAGCCATCCTTAGCCCAGAATCTGTTCTGTTCTGCCCAGTCATTTCCTTTCCGTAGCTGAGGAGGTAATTACAGGGCTCCTGTAAATCTTAGGAAGATCCTTCAGGAAAGAGGCTCCGGGATATCTTCCTTATGCCCGGGCCAGAGACCAGAGTCATGTGGACTTGGAATGATGTCATCTCAGTTTTCTACCTTCCTTTTTACAAAATAGTTTTAACTAAAAGAGAATTATGTCACCTCCCCCTTCCCTTTTTACCCTCTAGCCCCTCCCAAGTCCCTTCCCTCAAGCTCTTTTCACACCTCCCGTTCTTAAATTGATAGCCTCTTTTTTATTATTGTTAGACACTCATACATGCATATATATACATATATATGCACAAATATATTAAATACAAGTTGCTGAGTCTGTTTTTATTGTTTGTGGGTATATGGCTTCAGGGTTGACCACTTTGTGTTGGATACCCAATAAAGGGGCTCGTCCCTGGAAGAGGCTAATTCTCCCTCTCTCAGAAGTTCTTTTTCTAGGGATGGGACCCATGAGATACCCCCAGTTCTGTGTGAGCATGTCTGTTGATACTGGCATTGTCTGGTCTTGTTTATGCAGCCATTTCTAGGAGAGACTGTTTCACAGCAGACTTCCTGACATGCTGGTTCTTACAATCTTTTTGTTTCCTCTTCCGTGAGGTGTGAGGTTCCCCGAGCCACAGATGCAGGAGCTGGGCTGTCCAGGTTTCCACCGGGGCTGGGCGGATCCACTGATCTCTACATTGTGTCCAGTTGTGTTTTCCACCATGGGTTCCATTTGCTGCAAAGAGAAGCTTCCTCCTCCTCTTCTTTCGTTTTTTTGAGACAGGGTTTCTGTGTGTAGCTCTGACCATCCTGGAATTCCCTCTCTAGACCAGACTGGCCTCGAACTTAGAGATCCACCTACCTCTGCCTTCCAAGCGTGGGGATTATAGGCGTGTGCCACCATTGTCTGGCTAAGAGAAGCTTCTTTGATGAGGGGTGGTAGCTACCCTTACCTGTAAGTTTAAGAATAAGATTTAAAATGTAATTGGGAGTTATGCTGGTCTAACAAAGTGGTAGCAGCAGATTCTCATCTATGATCCATGACCTCATTAGTCCCAGGAAGCTGGGCTAGGTTTCTAATACGAGATGTGATCTTGCTGCTGTTGAGTGCTGTTAGTTACCACCACTGTGAGAGCCACTCTTGTGCCTTTGTGGATATTTTCCCATAATACTGTTGTGCTTCATAAGCATTGCAGCTGGTTATGTGTCTTGCCTTCTTTAACTGTGAAATGGAGAAGGCAGTATCCATCTCATGTGATGTGATTTCCCCACAAGAATATGAGATGAGCCCCCGTTGTCACCATCATCACATTCATCTCATTCTTCACTATCACAACCGTCCTCCATCATCATCAAGATCAAAGATGCAGTGCCATCGCTCTTCTGTTTGCTTTGCTTCTCTGTTCATCTAGAGAGCATCCCACCAGAACAACTTCGAGGCCCACGTTTATAGGATCCTGTTTCCCTGTTTTTATTTCTGGAATTGCAATCCTGAAGCACAGGGCACAGATAGAATACCTGAAAACAAAATCCTTTTAAAGACATTATCAGTGATCCTTTCCATGTATTTACTCTGTAGCCCAGGCTGGTACTTACTATGTACCCTAGGTTGGCCTTAAACTTATGCTGATCCCCCAGCCCCAGCTTCTCAAGCACTGGACTAGATAGTACAAACTGCCTTGTCCAACTGCATTAACTGATTCAATACCAATTCAAGCTGTTCAGTTAACATCGTTTTTATTGTTTTAAAAACTACATTCAAAATGTCTTCTGAAAATGCCAAATATCAAAATAGACAAAGTGAGTACTTGAATCCTCTCCTCCCATTTCATAAGTGCAAATGCCTTTATTAATATAGTATGAATTCTTTTGGCTATTTTCATTATACATTTAAAAATCAGAATACCGGATATTCTGTAATGGTAGAATAAAAAGTTGAGTATGTATGTGTATGGTGTGGGTATGTGCATATAACAGCATGCATGTGGAGGTCATAGAGAACTTGTAGGAGTCAGTTCTCTCCCTCCGACATGTGGGTCCCTGGCTGGAACTCAAGTAGTCAGGCTTGGAAGCAAGCACCTTTACCTGAGGAGCCATCTTCCATAGCGGTAGAAACTTTTTAAAAGTTAGGATTTTAAAACCTTGTGGTCAGTACACTTACCAAGTTTAGTATCTTGGTGCTTTTTAGGTGTACAGTTCAAGTGTTAAGTGGAGTTACGCTGATGTGAAGCAGGGTCTCCCACACTTGTTTGTCCTGCAAATCCCAAACTCTAAATCCACTAAATAACAGCTCTCTCTTGCTCCCTTCTCTGGCTAACAACCATTCTATTTTCTACATCTGTGAATCTGATTCACTTCGTGGGCTCACACAAATGGAAGCATATGGTAGTTGTCCTTCTCTGATTGACTTCTTCACTTGGCATAAGGTCCTAAAGGTTCTTCCATTTTGTAGTATTTGTCAGAATTGTCTTCCTTTATAATAAGGCTGCTTACTCTCCCACTGTAAACCCCACATTTTCTTTATCTTTCCACCTACTTTAGAAAAGCTTTGGTTTCTCATGATGGTATTGTTGGAGTCCAGTGCTAGCCTGGACCATAAATTATTTCTCTACCAGACCCCAACATAAACTCTCTGTGTCCCGGCGTGGAGGAGATGGGAATAAAGACAGGACTCACATGGTTTCATCGGGAGGGAGATTCTCAGGGATCCCTCATGATATCCTGAAGAATTTCCTCCGTTTATTCTCCAAACAGTCTTTATACCAAAACTTAACTTAGGGGAAATTCATTAGCATTCTGTCTCCTAGGTAACCAGATGAATGGCTTTTCGACAGGTCCACAACTACCTGTCTGCTCTGTACGCTAGCTGTCACATAGGCTTGAATTAGCATCTCTATCAGGCATCCTCCAAATTACAAAGAAAGGAGCAAAACCACATCCTGACCTTTTATTAGGTGGTGACGCCTTTCTGGCAGGGTATGTGACTGCTCTGGATACCAACCATGGCCCAAGAACTTGGCTGTCACACCATGTAGAAATATGGGCCTACATGGTATGAAAATGAACGGGTAAACATCTCGAAAAAGGAAAGGACATGTAATGATCAGTATTAGCTGTCAGCTTGACAGGATCTGGAATGACCTGAGGGTGGGCCTTTGAGCCCTGGGTGATGACCCTTTAGGTGAATTGCTATGGGAAGACCCATCTTACCGTGGGTGGGACCATTCTCTGGGCAGGGTTCCTGGCATGTATAAAATGGAGAAAGTTGCTTCTCACTAGCAAGCATTCATTGCTCCCTGTTTCTTGAACGCGATGTACTCTGGCCAGCTGCTTCGAGCTCCTTCTACCTTGGGGTTCTCAGCATAATGGACTTTTTTTAGAACTACAGTCCAGAAAAACAAAAGAAAATCCTTTTCCCTTAAGTTGCTTTCGTCCAAGTATTTTGTTACAGGGACAGGAGAAGAAACTAGGAAAGGAAGGAAGAAGTGAGGAATGAGTCACTCTTTTTTTTTTCGAGACAGGGTTTCTTTGTAGCTTTGGAACCTGTCTTAGAACTAGCTCTTTTAGATCAGGCTGGTCTCGAACTCACAAAGATCCACCTGCCTCTGCCTCCCGAGTGCTGGAATTAAAGGCATGTGCCACCACCGCCCGGCTAATGAGTCACTCTTGACTGGGAGTGTGCTCAAATAGTAAAGGGTTTGTAAGCAAAGTTGCTGTTTCAACCCGTGGGAAACAGAAAAGCAGACAAAGGAAGCCATTTCAATGCCTCTGGGGTGCATGGTCTGCACAGAGAAGATTCTGGATGGGGAAGCTAATAGGGAAGGGTGCAATAGTTAGGACAACCAAAAGACCAAGAGTAGAAATAAATTAAAAAGCAGTGGAAGAGGTATTTGGAGACATTATCTGCCAGTAAATTGTTAGAAAGAGGGTGAGAGCAAAGCAAAAAAGAATTCTCCTCAGGAGGCAGAGGCAGGCGGATCTCTGTGAGTTCGAGGCCAGCCTGGTCTACAAGAACTAGTTCCAGAATAGGCTCCAAAGCTACAGAGAAACCCTGTCTCGAAAAATCAAATGACAAAAAAGGAATTCTCAGATTTGTAATTTGTGTATTAACGGATGAAAGATGTGGGCAACTAAGAGGAAGCCTGCGATCTTTAGTGCCATATTGGTTCCTTATTAGCTGTGATCCTTAGTATCTTATTAGTTCCTCTTCTTTCATATGGATAGTAGGTCCTTGCTTCGTGTTTTGTAAATTAGTAAGCAGACAGCATCATCTTCCGAACCTCTTCTAGTGAAATTTCCTTGCCAAAGATATTTCTACACAATTGGGATGTGGGGACATCAGTGCATGTATGGGAAACAAGACCAGAATTAACTTAAGGACAAATGAGGTTTGTGATGTCTTGTCAACGAGATTTAGAATCGGCTAGGAGACAAAACTCTGCACAGGTCTGTGTGAGCATTTTGAGAGAGGAAGACAATATTGTTTAATGTGTCAGATTTTGTTTTTTTTTTTACCAGGCCAGAAGAGAACAAGTCAGAATAGGTTCGTTCCCGACTTCAGGGTGAGGGAGACAATAAACATTTTGGGTAGTTGTATCATGAAGAGTGACCAGGTGTGGTGTGGCACACTCTGTCATATCTCAGAATTTGGAAAGCTGAGGCAGGAGGATTTCCAATTTGAGGCCAGCCTGAGCTGCATAGGAAGACTTTGTCTTAAAAGCAAAACAAAACAAGAACAACAACAAAAAACCCATAACCAACTAAGCTACTCAAACCAGAAGTCCAACAAGGGGGGTAGTGATGAGAATAATGGGAACGGCCAGAGGTAGGCAGGATGGTGGTGACTAACGATTTCAAGAAAGACCTCTTAAACAGGTGTCATGTGGGCGGGTCTAGAGGAAGGGGAAGTGGTGTGCCAGTTGCCCACCCGAGATCAGCAAGGGCACACACAAGATGCCTTGAACCCGAGACGTCTGTTAGCCTAGAGTTTCGAGAGAGTGCTCAAGCAGAGCCTGGGAACTGGCCGTCCAGTTAGGCTTCCACTTCGAAAAACCATCAGGCTCCCGTCCCGCGCCCGCACTGTGCTAGGCGACTGGGGCACCGAGGCGACAGGGCTGCCTAGCGTGGCTGGGTTAGGGGCGCTGTCTGGGAGCATTGAGGGACAATGCGAAAGGGTGCGAGAGCGAAGACTTCGGCGTGGCCACGGGCGAGCGAAACCCGGGCAGCTGAGCTCCGCCGCGGCCGAGACTGACGCGCGGGCTGCGTCACAAAGCGCGCCGTGAGCGCCCGATTCCCGAGCGGAGTCGCGGGAGGCGGGCGGTGCCCACCGCGGGCACGCGACGCCCTCTGCAGGCCGCAGGCGGCAACACGGGTAGCTTCATCTTCCTCCGCTCTTCCCGCCTCTTCCCCGGGCTACATTTTCCCCCCCACCCCACCCCAGAGGGTCAGCCTCCGACTTCCGTTCGGTCTCTCCACTTCCAGGCCAGGTGTGTCCGTGTCTTCTCCGGATACGGACAATAAAGTTTTTCCACTTCTCGCTCCCAGGAGCCCCGCCTCAACTCTAACTATCGCGAGATCTGGAGGTGCGGCTACCATGGCGGCGGCATTTGAAGCCCCGGCGGCCTTGGCAACCGCGGAGTCCGCTATGGCGGCGGAGCGTGCTGCCGTACCGGTCCCGGCTGCGGAGCCAACCCCTGGCTCCCCGTGGAGCCTGCGGACCGCTCACGACATCGGCGGGCCGCGGACGCGTACAGGGGACGTGGTGCCGGAGGAGCCCGCGGATTTCGAGTCGCTGCTGCTGTCGCGTCCGGTGCTGGAGGGGCTGCGGGCGGCCGGCTTCGAGAGGCCGTCTCCCGTGCAGCTCAAGGCCATCCCGCTGGGGCGCTGCGGGCTCGGTGAGGACCGGGGTCAGCCGGGGGCGCTCCGGGGCGGCGCCGTGGCGGGGCTCGGCGAGGCTCCGGGTGCGCGATGGAGTTGAAGATAGTTAAGACTTGTAGCACCGAGTTCACGTTGGAGACGGTCATCGGTAGAGATTCGGGGACCACAGGGCTGGAGAAATGGCTCCGTGGTTTAGTCAGGGATCAAGCACGCCTCGTGCGCGTTTGAGAGTCAACTAAAAATACCGGTGACAACTAGGTGGTCTTAGGAGAGAGCCTGGTCATTCTCTGATCTCATATTATTGTCTAATTTCTTCAGTGAATCTAGCTAATGATAAGTATTTTGTTTCTTCCTTAGATTTAATTGTTCAAGCCAAGTCTGGCACTGGGAAAACTTGTGTATTCTCCACCATTGCTCTAGACTCTCTTATTCTTGAAAACTATAGTACTCAGGTGAGTTTAACGCAGAGGATCCAGAGAGGGGTGTGTAGGCACGTGGACTCTAGCTAGACTTATGAAAAACTACTGACTCCTCACAGATGGTGAGTTTGATGAAGCCAAACCATTTGAAAATTACAGAAGTAAACTAGATGGTAAGATCGTTGAGTTGTGGCCAAGAATATCATTATTAGTTTTTTAAACTTGGAATTTTCTATAACATCTTGAACATTTGTCAACTAAAATCATCATGCAATTAAAAACTTTTACTTGATAAACTGGGGTTAGACCTAGAAGGTAAAGGTTTTGGTTTATATAACATACTATGGCAAAATTTTGTGTGGTTGTGCGCTTTTTTTTTTTTTTAACCAAGACAGGGTTTCTCTTTGTAGCCTTGGCTGACCTGGAATCTGCTCTGTAGACAGGTTGGCCTCCAACTCACAGAGATTCGCCTGTCTCTGTCTCCCAGTTGCTAGGATTAAAGGTGTGTGCCGTCACCACCAGGCTTCAGGTGGTTCTTTTTTCTTTCTTTTCTTTTTTTTTTTTGGTATGAGTGCTCTGTCTGCAAGTACACCTGCATGCCAGAGGAGGGCATCAGATCCCATTATAGATGAAGGTGAGCCACCATGTGGTTGCCTTCAGGACACACCCCCTACCCCTGCCCAGTGGTTCTTAAAGTCTTTTGTATGCATTGTATTGATCTCCCAATTTTCCAATTTTAGGTTGTCTTGGATTGGTTTTAAGATTGTCCTATGGTCTACAAGAGCTAGTTCCAGGACAGGCTCCAAAGCTACAGAGAAACTCTGCCTCAAAAAACCAAAAAAAAAAAAAAAAAAAAGATTGTCCTACTCAAATTAGTAGGAAATTTGGGTTTGGGAGATCATTCTTCAAAAAGATTTGTTCAGGCAGTATTACATACAAACACTACATTAGGCACTGGGAATTAAACAGTCAGTTGGATATGATCCACCGTCTTCTGGAGTGTATTAGTTACGGTTGACTTTATTTCAAGTTCAAGAAGTGGCTGCCATGATGATGAATCTTTAACAGTGTTTTTTTTTTTTTTTTTAACCCAGGATCCTTGTATTTGTCATCTAGGAACCCCTTTGAGTTCTGTAGTTCTGTAGCCACCAAATTCTAGGAGATACCGAACATACTTCTTAAGGACAGTGGCTAGTCTATTTGTAAATTAGGGTGTGTTTGAGAGTTTTGACTTGAGATACTTGGCAGCAGACCAAATTCTAAACCCAAGTAAATTTTTTTTTTTTTTTTGTTTTGGTTTATTTGAGACAGGGTTTCTCTGTAGCTTTGGAGCCTGACCTGGAACTAGCTCTTTAGACCAGGCTGGCCTTGAACTTACAGAGATCTGCCTGCCCTCTGCCTCTTGAGTGAGGGATTAAAGGCATGCGCCACCACTGCCTGGCTGTAAAAATCATATTTTTAGTTAAGGTCTTTATATTATTTAAAGTATCTCTGTGTGTGTGTGTGTGTGTGTGTGTGTGTGTGTGTGTATGTGTGTATGTGTATGTATGTATCAAAGTAACACTACATAATTTTAAGTTGGGAAATTCCAGAAAAAAAGGAGAGCAAATTACTAAAGAACCCCAAATATGTGATGTATACCCAGAGGTAAGGGATTTTTAAAAAAATATATAATTTTATTATTTCCTACTTTTTTTTTCAAGCAGTATTTTCTTATAGTGACAGCGTGTATGTTCTCCAGTTGTTATATTGCAGTTTTTACTATGCGTGACTGTCATGTCCTTTGGAACCTAACGTGGGAGTTAGCTCTGAGGTAGATTCCTCTTAGTACATGGGCTTTTTTGCTGTTCCTCTTGTGTATCTTAAGGCCTTTGACTTTGCTTTCTTTTCCGGTCCCACAGCTAGCTCTATGTACATTTAGGTTTCTTCTCAAATGTTACTTCCTTATGGGGCTCTTAAAGCTCTCTGTTCGTTGGACGCAGGCGCACTCCACATAGTTCTAGCTGGACTGAAACTTGCAACATAGCCTAGTCTTCAATTTGAGGCAGTCCTCCTTTCTCTGCTTCCAGAGTGGTAGAATCACAGGTATGTGCCACACCACTTCAGAGGGGCTTTTTGATTGCCCCATTGAAAATGACTCCCTGTGTCAGGTGTTTTTTTTCCCTCTATTTGAATTTTTTTAAATAATAATTTTTATTACTTGTTGTTACATATATGTTTTTTTGTTTATATGAAGAATGCCAGGAGAGCAATTCTTTCACAGCTTGTATGTTTTCTCCCATACAGTAGGTTCTTAATAATTAATCGAATAAATAAATGGATTTTTTTTTTGTCTTGAAGCTCCTCTTTTAAAATGAAAAGTAGTGCAGCATGCAATGAATGTATCACTCATGTGTTCCTCTGGCTTGTTAAAGTAACATTTTACAATTTGTTTTAGATTTTGATATTGGCTCCTACAAGAGAAATTGCTGTTCAGATACATTCTGTTATCACAGCCATTGGAACGAAAATGGAAGGGTTAGAATGTCACGTCTTTATTGGAGGGACTCCGTTATCTCAAGACAAAACCAGACTTAAAAAGTGTCATATTGCTGTTGGCTCTCCTGGTAAGTTAATTATCTGTCGGTAGCTGAAGTTCTTGAGGGGTGGAGCATTGACTGTGACCATAGTTAAATGGGAGTCTTTGATGATGGGAATAATTGCTTTTACTGGAAGTGAAGACCAGTGAGACGCATGACTGGATTATCAACGGGATCTGTTCACCTCCACCCTGAAGCGTGTTTGAGAATACATATGGGACAGGCTTCTGAGATATGACGTGACTTTCTGGAAGCCTGTCTAAGTCATAGATTGAGACTTTTGTTGTTTTCTCTGGTAATTTGCTCATAAATCACTCAGTCTAGAATTCAGTGCCTTCGCATCCAAGTCTTGATAAACAGTGATAACAGTGATGTTCGTTTTCCATATTTATCAGGAATGAGAATTGGGGGCCGGTAAAGAATGGATTCAGGCAAGATGAGAATTTAAGATTACTAAGACTGTGAGTTAGTATGTGAATGTACACTGAAAAAATTCTTCAGTGTAACCTGTGGATAAATACAGTAAAGCATTCCTGAGGTTTGGACAGATTTGATATGTCATGACTATTTCAGGTTTTGTTGTTTTCCTGGCATATAGGTAGAATTAAACAGCTCATAGAACTTGACTACCTGAGTCCGGGCAGTATCCGTCTCTTTATTCTTGATGAAGCAGATAAGCTTTTAGAAGAAGGCAGTTTCCAGGAGCAAATAAAGTAAGAGAACTAACCTGAATAAAAATGTCGTGTCTAAATGTGTCTTTAACTTTTCCAGGTAGTGTTTGCTGTCTGCATAGTTTTCATTGTATATGTTTTCTTGTATTTTACAGTTGGATTTACTCTTCTTTGCCTGCCAGTAAACAGATGTTGGCAGTATCTGCTACTTATCCTGAATTTTTGGCTAATGCTTTGACAGGGTATATGAGAGATCCCACATTTGTAAGGTTGAATCCCAGTGATCCAAGCCTCATAGGTATGTATAGCTTTCACAGTATTAGTGTTAGTCTGTGACATTGTGGAGCTTCCCTTGTCTAATTGACTGTGACTGTGTCATAGTTGCCATTGAAAATCATCAGATGTGCTTGTTTTAACTGGGGACTTTTGACTTCTTTGTAGGTTTGAAGCAGTACTACCATGTGGTCAATTCTTATCCTTTGGCTCATAAGATTTTTGAGGAAAAGAGTCAGCACTTACAGGAACTTTTTAGTAGAATCCCATTTAATCAAGCCTTGGTGTTTTCTAATTTGCACAGCAGGTAATAACTTAATTCAGGGAATTTTAAAAAACAAAAACAAAGAATAGGCATGAGGCAATAGTTGAAAGTTGTGAATCTTTTTCTTTTTTTATTTTGTAGAGCTCAACATTTGGCTGATATCCTTTCTTATAAAGGTTTTCCTACTGAATGCATTTCAGGCAAGTTCAGCTCTTTGTCTTTGTTTAATGTATTGCCTTGAAGCCTTCCACATCAAGAGAGAAAAAGATCACTTCTTGAATTGTTTCATGAGTGTGAGATTGCAAATTTGGGCTTATTTTTCATTGGAATTTGATATCAGTCTCCTGGAATTTTTTAAATTAAATTAAATGTTTTTAAAGGAATAACTTGGTCTGTAGTAACAATTTAGAAAATCAGTGATCAGAGATACTTAAATTCTCTTAAATACTTTAATTAAAATCTCCAAGTTATATTCATAAAGATCTGAATTATATAAAACAAAATTTATCTTCATTGTCTTAAGACATATTTTGTTTCTTCATATAATCCAATATATACAATCCAATCCATATAATCCATTATTAAAATGCTAAAATTTAAGCAGGGTATGGTATTGCATGTATTCTAGAGGCTGGAGCAGAAGATCATGGGCCTGAGGCCATATTTGACTAGTTTACTAAGACCAGTGTGGGCGTCATAGCAAGACCCTGTCATAGAAAAACATGCTAAGACTAGCTGAGTTATCTTCTCCTCTGCTCCCCTACCTTGGCCTTTCATATGCTAGGTAAGCACTCTCCTTTGGAGCTATACCTCCAGCTGTTGAGTTAGTTTAATGAGCTATGGAAGGCAGAAGTGACTCACTTCATCCACAGAGTTAATTGCTGGATTAGTAGGAAAGACTTAAAGAAATTTTTGATTTTCATTTTCAGTTTTGTATGTAGTGTAATTCTTTGTTTTTTTTAAAGATGTTTTTACTTATTATGTATACAGTGTTCATGTATTCCTTCAGACTAGAAGACAATACCAGATCTCATTCAGATGGTTGTGAGCCACCATGTGGTTCTTGGGAATTGAACTCAGGACCTCTGGAAGAACAGCCAGTGCTCTTAACTGCTGAGCCATCTCTCCAGCCCTGTAGTGTAATTCTTGTTAGCTGGAACATACTCAGTATGAGGTACTAGGGAGATTAATTTCTCAATAGGCTGATAGCTGAACCCTGGGTCACATTCAAAAGCAGATTTGTGGGCTCTAGAAAGGACTCAGGGTTAAAAGCACTTCCTGTGCAATCATGTGCACGGGAGTTTGGACCCCAACACCCACATATCAAACCAGGTGGGTGTTTTTGCTCCTAGGTGTATGATGCCCTCTCCTGAACTCTGAATGTATAGGCACATGCAACTGTATACAGTCAGACACATAGACACAGGCATACAGAGACTCTTAAAACAAGATTTGTAAACAGTTGGTAAAAACTTTTTTCCTAAGAACTATTTGTTAGACTTAGTAATGACACCATTTAAAATTGATTTTTGAATTTCAAATTGATTGCCTAAACCATATTTTGAAAATACTGACTTTAGATTTTAGCGCTCAGATTTGCACAGGATACAATTAACTTGGTTATTTTTTTTTTTTAAAACATTAAGACTGAGAGTTATGATTCTTGCTTATTGTGGATTTGATACATGTATCTTAGCTTAAGTTTTTGTTGCTTTTTTTGAAATGGGATCTTTTGGTTTTTCGAGACAGGGTTTCTCTGTAGCTTTGGACCCTGTCCTGGAACTAGCTCTTGTAGACCAGGCTGGCCTTGAACTCACAAAGATCCGCCTGCCTCTGTCTCCCGAGTGCTAGGATTAAAGGGGTGCGCCACCACTGCCGGGCTTGAAATGGGATCTTAGGGAGTCTAGGCTGGCCTTGAACTCTGGCTCTTTTGCCCCAACCTCTTGAGTACTAGGATGACAGCAGCTGTGTGCCATCATACCTGACATGCTTAGGTGTTAAGACTTTTTTGGGTCTTTCTAGGTAACATGAACCAGAATCAGCGCCTTGATGCTATGGCTAAACTGAAGCAGTTTCATTGCAGAGTCCTCATTTCTACAGATTTGGTAAGGCTCCTGCAAGGTTTGGCTGACTCTTCATCTTGGAGTGTGGTGTTGTTAGATTGCTGTCCTATTTCATACATCTAGCAGGTGCCAGAGATATAAATTATTTATTTTTAAAATGGTTTAGTTCTAGTTAGTCATTGGAAATAGATTTTTTTTTCTCTCAATGCTAAATATTTGCCTGTTTTAAATCTGACTTGGTTATACCAGAAGAGCATACAATTAATACAAACAATTGTCTTCAAGACTTCCCGTGGGATTGATGCTGAGAAGGTGAACCTGGTAGTAAATCTGGATGTGCCTTTAGACTGGGAGACATACATGCATCGGATTGGCAGAGCTGGCCGCTTTGGTAAGGAAAAAGCAAGTTTAGAGCTTTCACAAGAAGACTGATATGAAAGGTACTTGGACTGTTGCTTCTTTGGAAATAAGTTACTATGTTACTCCATGCTCTTAGGTACCTTGGGACTGACAGTGACCTACTGCTGTAGGGGGGAAGAAGAAAATATGATGATGAAAATTGCCCAGAAATGTAACATCAACCTTCTCCCTTTACCAGGTGTGTGCATTTCCTTTTGATATTCTTTTGTTTGTTTGTTTCTTTTTTTAAAGATTTATTTATTGTGCATACAGTATTCTGCCTGCAAGCATGCCTTCAGGCCAAAAGAGGGCACAAGATCTCATTATAGATGGTTGTGAGCCACCACGTGGTTGCTAGGAATTGAACTCAGGACCTTTAGAAGAGCAGGCAGTGCTCTTAATTAACCACTGAGCCATCTCTCCAGCCCCCGTTTTGTTTGTTTTTAAATAGTTAATTTATTTTGAGACAGAGTCTCTTTGTAGTTCTTTCTGTCCTGAAACCCACTATGTAGACCACGTTGGCCTTGAACTTAGTGCTTGCCTCTGCGCCTGAAGTGCTGGGATTAAAGTTGTGTGCCTGGGGTTAAAATTGTGCACCACCATGCCTGGTTTCCTTGTGAATCAAAAGTTTTAACGTTTTTACAGTCAAGTAGTGATGGTAGGCTGATAAAAATAATAGCACATAGTGCTATTGTGTCTACTGTATACATGTTAATTCATTTAATTCTCACCAGTGAGTGCATGCTGTTTTTAATTTGTTCCTTGTAGATTAGGACATTTAGGCATACTTTAAAATGTAGGTTATGTAAAAATGTTAATAACTAATAAGTATAGAAGGTAAGTGAAGAAACTACTTGGGACATGAAGAGTATTCTACTGTATTAGACCCAAAGCTATAGGCTTTGCAGTTTTATTTTTGAGGCAGTGTTTCACTATGTAGCCCCGTCTGGCCTGATATGTGATATGTAGACCAGGCCGGCATCTAATTCATAGAGATCCATCTGCCTCTATTCTCAGAGTGCTGGGTTTAAAGGTGTGCACCACCATGCCTGGGCTGAGAATTTTAATATGCATTCTTCCTTGTATATAGACCCCATTCCTCTTGGCCTGATGGAAGAATGCTTGGACTGTGATGTGGAGGTCAAAGCTGCACTGCATACACACAGTGTGCCAAGTCTACCTAACCAGACTCCCAAAAAGCAAGTTCAAAAACCAGAGAGAGCCTTCCAAACTCAAAGAATTCCTGGTAACCAAATGCCTTCCCCTAGAAATATGTCTGTATCTACACTCTCAGCCAAATCAAAGCACAGTAGCAAACAGAAACCTCCTGTGAAAATCCCCTCAGAGTGTGGAATCATAGAAAAGGCTGTTCCACCAGAAGAGTTGGGCTGTAACATACAACTGGAAGAGCAAGTGAAGAGTTCTGATCAGACCGCTGTTGAGGATTTCTCCAGTAGCAGCCAGCAGCAGGCCAAAGAAGCCTCATCTGGGCCCCTCCCCAAAATTCCTTGTCTCTCTTCCTTCAAAGTTCATCAGCCATGTACTTTGACTTTTGCAGAACTGGTAGAGGATTATGAGCACTACATTAAAGAGGGGTTAGAGAAGCCTGTGGAAATTATCCGGCACTACACGGTGCCTGGGGCTCAGACTGTGAATCCTCACAATGGTTTTCTGAAAAATCGCATCTCTGAAGATAGAGCACAGATACTGGCGAGTAGTAGCCAGTCTGGGGACTCAGAGAGTGAGAGCGATTCTTGCAGCTCAAGGACTTCTTCCCAGAGCAAGGGCACTAAGTCATATTTGGAAGGCTTTTCTGACACTCAGTTGAAAGGCTCTGGATGCACACCACCTGTGGGTGGACCTCTCCCTTTGGAACAGGTTGTGAATGGAAATGATACCCCAAGTCAAGTGGAGTATCAGGAGTCTCCTGAAACCCCAATGAAGGCAAGGCATAAAGAAGGAGCTAGCCAGAGATCTAAGCAGAGTCGGAGAAATCCACCACGGCGCTCCTCTTACCGAGCCCAGACAGAACCCCAGGAGGAGGCTTGGTATGACTGTCACAGGGAAACAGATGCAAGTTTCTCTGATACCTACCAGGATTATGAGGAGTACTGGAGAGCATATTACAGGGCGTGGCAAGAATATTATGCTGCTGCTTCCCACTCGTACTATTGGAATGTTCAGAGACATCCCAGTTGGATGGCTGCCTACCATATGAATACAGTGTATCTACAAGAAATGATGCGCAGTAACCAGTGATGACCATCGACTGTCAGCAGTAATTGGATGTGCATTCTTCACCTGGAGTAAGTGGGGGATGGTGGCATTTTGGAGGAACTTGAGAGGACTTTGAGGCTTTCTACTGGGACACAGCTATTTTTCAGATTATTTTGACTTGGTCCAGGAATATTCTTTTTTTCCAATTTCATCAGATTTGCAAGAGAATTTTTAGAACTTGGATCTAAAGACCCCCAAGGTGCCACTTCATGTAGGCTGTTCCCAAAAGAAACCTTTTAAAAGATGACATATATGCACTCCTTAAAAATAAAAATAGTTAAAATTTGAATATAATGTTTTTCTGTGGAATTCCTTACAAAAGGATTGCACTACATTTCTGTATTGCTGTATTCTCATGGGAATTTGATCATAGTAGATCTTTGAGGTTTAGGCAGGAAGGAATCTTTTAATGCTCTCTGCTTCCAGTGGTAGTTTCCGTTAGCTGTGAAAACAGATTTAGGTCAGTGTTCTGGATGCTTTCTGTTCATCCTCCTGAAGAGGCTGTGAAGGCTGCCCACATCTCACTGTGTTAAGTAGGTCAGTGTCATCTGTGGCTACCTTCTGCTCACGGGGCAGCTTATCCTCATTGCTTCTTGGGTTCTAAATGAATCTCTTAGAAGCTATGGATAGGTTGACCCAAGAAAATTTCTCATTCCGTAAGTGGGATTGTGAACGAAATTTCAAAGGGCTTGTAGGTCCTCTTAAGTGCATTTATGCAACCCAGGTTGAGACTTGATGTGAGTTGCATAGATGGGACCTACTAGTTCTGCTTGTAGGCTAATGGAAAGCCCTAGCTCTTAGTGCTCAGTGTTTGATGGAAAAGTCCATTCTGTTCTGACTCTTTCCATAGTATGTTCTATTCTCCTTAATCTGCGCCAAAGAATTTTTTTCCTTGAATGCTGGGATCTAAGAGGAGCTATCATTTTTCCGAGCTCTATAAGTTATGATTTAGGAAAGTTATAGCACTTAGAGGCTAAGCATTCTTTTTATCACTAAACTTGGGGTCTGGGATCTGGGTTTTAGGTGAGAGAATCCCTTATGTATTGAGAAATTACTCACTTTAAAATAGCAAAGTTCTTCTCTGTGTACATACTTAGACCCTTTATTCTACTGTTGTCAGCAAACACACACAGCCATTGTCCTTTCATGTAGAACTTCCCTAGGATATAGTCTTAAAGTGTTCAGCTTGGATTTCTGTGATTTGGCATGGTCAGTTGTATACAGACAAGATCAATACTATACATGTATTGTGAAGTTAGGTGAAATAATTTAGCAAACCTAGGTTAGGTTCAATATATTACTAAGTTGTAGAGATTTTAATTACACACTTAAATAAGATCCTGTCAGTACTATGTAATTGAACTCACCTCTTTCTACCCTCCCTCGCCACAACAGAGCCAACTTCATTGTTTGTCATTGCTAGGGGATTAATTAGAATACTGCTGCATCTTAATTAGGGATGAGGCTACTCATTAGTCTTGATATTAATTGTATTCTCTCCAGGTTTGTTTTGTGTTTGCCTTTTTTTTTTGGATAGAAAATTGCTTTTAGTTACTCAAGAATAATGTACATTCTTAAGTTATCCAGAGAAGCAGGTTTCCTTAAGATCTCTGTAAATGTTTAACACTGAATGCCCAATTCAAGCTTCACGTAGTTACAGGGCTGGAGAGAGAGCTAATAAGCACATTTGCCACTTGCCACCAAGCTTGATGACCTGGTTTGATCTCCATGGAAGGAGCTGTCCACTGACTGCCAGGAGCACACTCTGGACCCCACACACTAAGTAAATGGAAAACAAAAACACTCCCAAACCCAATAGCAAGTATATGAATTAAAATTTTAGAAACTTGGGGCACTTTGAAAGCGAGCATATGCATCTTCATGAAGGTGCTGAAGGACTTCGTTTCCATGGGCTGGCACCGGGGAAGTTGGAGCTGTTTCCACTCCAGGTAGTGGAGTGCAGAGGTGAAAGTGGAAGGGCATCTGCCACCACCTGTGTGTGGCTTGCTGCGTATGCGTGTGCACCTGTGAGGGGAGCGTGGGAAGGAGCATCCAGTCTAGGCATGTGTCCATGTAACCTGTTCGGAACCATGCACAGATTTACTGTAACGTCAGCTGGGAACTTAAACTTGTCTTGGTTAAGACATTCTATCTACTTTTATACTTTATACCAATCACCTTTCAGAATCTAGCTTTCTCAATAAAACAAGACATTAGACTTTTAGGGTTCCTTATAAGATTGAGTTTTTATATGACTCATGAGAAAGTATTTTATGAGAACAATAATTCAAATCTGTGAATAAAATCTTAATCTTATAATCTTAAGTAATTCTTTAACTTTGAAAATCTTCAGGCCATTCATTACTTTAACTTCAGGTTCAGCTTAATTAGGCATTTATTATTACATTCGAGACCTTATGGAAACCTGCTTCTTTGGATAGTTTGTATTTTTTTCTTCTACTTTGTGTGTGTATGTGTGTGAGAGAGAGAGAGCCCATTGAAGCTAGAAGAGGGTGTTGGATCCCTTAGAACTGGAGTTCAAGGCAGTTGTGAGCTGCCCAACCTGGGTGCTGTGGGACAGTGGTCTTGTATCCTGTCACTTGTATTATTTTAATAAAATGCTGATTGGCCAGTAGCCAGGCAGGGTGGGGTGACGAGAACAGGAGGATTTTGGGAAGAGGAAAGAGTCAGTCTGCAGATGTGATAGAGGAAGCCAGACACAGGGAGCAAGATGAGAATGCCTCGTTAATAAAAGGTACCATCCACATGGCTAATATAGACAAGAATAATGGGCTAATTTAAGATGTAAGAATTAGTTAATAAGAAGCCTGAGCTAATAGGCCAACCAGTTTATGATTAATGTAGGCCTCTGTGTGTTTCTGTGGGACTGAATGGCTGTGGGACCAGGCAAGACAGAAACCTCTATCAATAGCTGGGAACAAAACTTGCGTCTTCTAAAGAGCAAGCAGCTAGTGCTCTTAACCACTGAGCCATCTCTCCAGCCCTCCACTTTGGATAATTCTAAGAATGCAAGTTACTTCTTTAGTGACCTTTAAAATAAAAGCGTGTGTCTTTAAGGTAAATTTCGGTCCCAGAACACCAAAAGTAATTGAAGAAGAATGATTGTATTGTGGGTCATGATGAAGAGAAGGAATGATTCAGAACAGAAATTTTTGAGGGCTTTTCCCATTTCCCTTGAAATATAAAATAATTTACATTTTTTTCATGGCTATTGTTGACACCCCCATCACAAAGGCCTTGTCTTAAGGCAGAATGCGTTTGTTTGTTTTGTATCTTTTGAACAAGTGCATATATACAACTTGACATTTAGTGCTTTAAAAGTTTTATTAGCTGGGCATAGTGGTAAAAACATGCCTTTAATCCCAACACTCAGGAGGTAGGTGCAGGTGGGTCTCTGAGTTCGAGGTCTACATAGTTCCAGGACAGAACTACATAGTGAGAAAACAGTTTTATTACATTTTTTTTTGTGTGCTCCTACATGTCATGGTCCATAGGTGGAGATCAGAGGATAACTTAACGGGAGTCAGTTCTCTCCTTTTACATTGTAAATCTGGGAATCAGCTCAGCATCAAACCTGCAAAAGCCTCACATGCTTGTTTTGTAATGAAAAAGAATGCTGAATGCAGGCAGAGTTGCGGAGGGCAGGTACTTTGCAGTTTTCATCCAGATTATTTGAGCTGTGGGTCTTTAGTGACACCTAGTGGATAGTAAGGATGTGAGCATCAGTGCTTACAGTGAATTTCGTACTTGACTTGGACTTGTGAGCATACTATGCTTCCCCTTTCTTTTACTGTTTTCAGTGGTTAGGATCTGGTGGTTTTGGAGAATGATAAGGACTTAAATTTGTGCTATTGCATGTCAGAACATGAAAATGCTTCTCTCACATGAACAGAATTGTTAAGGTTAGATCTTAAGGGGTGCTTACTCCTGCCCACACCTCCTTCAAGTCAAGAAAGGAACTGAAAGGAAGAAGTAAAAAGTGACAGATGTGAAGTCACAATATGTGACAAACCTAGCTGTGCTCCTCTTGCCTGTTGAGATTTTTATTCTCTATAGCATTTACTGTTGAGTGTGTGTGTGTGTGTGTGTGTGTGTGTGTGTGTGTGTGATGCATGTGTGTGGTTTGTTTCAGTCCTTGGTCTAGGTGGAGCAGATATCAGAGGAGGCCTCAGTAGAACCAATGCTGATGTATAAAGACAGATTTTTGTTTAGTAATTGGTCCTTAAGAGAGAGCTACAGACAAATTCAATCCAGTGATCCACTGTTAAAACAACCTTCCTAGAGCATGTAGGCAGGCAAGCTTTGGGAAGCAGTGGAATTGCTTATGTAGGAGATGGGGCAGGTTAGATGAGGCCTTTACCTGTAAGATTATGTCATTGCTCTAGCAGGATAGAAAGCTTCCTGATGTAAGGCTGTGTTTTGGGAAGAGAAAGAACTGGTTTTAAAAGAAATTGCCCCACTTCAAGGCTTGTGGCACATAGTTTGTTTAATCCAGATTGGATACATCAGGTACAGCAGTGGCACAGGACTCAATACTGTAAATGATATACATGTTATAACATATGTACTACAGTTTCAAAAGAAGACAAGAAACTTAAGAGCTTTTTCTTCCCCCACAGAAAGTTTTCACATTTGTCTTCCTGCAGTTTTGTACAGTATATTTCTTTGCCATTGTGGTGTTGTTAAGCAAAGCCCAGTAATTTATACGAAAATAGAAAAGAACACACTTGATGTTTCTCACAAGAACATTAATGGGAGCTCATGACCTCTAAGGAAAACATTGGAATGTCTGGTTATCAAAAATATACCACCCCTCCCACCTCCCTGGCTTGTAAAATAGTCCATTGGTCCAAGGAGTCCCCCAGGTCTTGGGTCAGTGCCCTGCAATGGCTAATGTGTCATCAGCCAGTGTAGTTTAAATAACCTGCTAAAATAAATGGCATTCCCACATTTGATGAGAAAACAGAATATCCTGAATAAAAAACAAGACCCATAAGGAACCCCTTTAAAAAGCTATTTCATTTTTCAAAGCCACTTTGCCTTGGTTCTGATGCTTTTCATGATGCTGTTTGGGCTCCACGTGTGATGGGTCACGACATTGTTTTTCCTTTGTCCCATTTTAAAGCTTTGCAAGTGATGAGAATTCATTAGGAAATTAGAGGAAAAATAAAAGTCTCATGTTCCTCGTACGATGGTTACCATGCCAACTAGCATGAAAGGGAAGCTATTGCTTCCAGTGAATGGTATTGGGATCTTTCTGCCTTACTTAGTTACCTAGTAATTGAAGTGAGAGAGCCTGAATCACTAGAATCCATTAATAATTTCAAATCTAATGCTAGCTCAATTTCAATCACTACTGCTATTTTTAAAAAGACACGGAAAACGATCTAGGCATATAATGCTCCCAGGTACTTTTCCCACTTGCATTCTGATAAGAAAATGACTTGATCCTGAACTGCAGGGAAGAGAAACCAATTGTATAACATCCTCAGCAGTTCTGTATGTGTTTTTTGTGAATCATGGATCATGTACTGTCCCCATTAACATCTGATCAAATGATGTGGTCGTAGACTAATAATGTTCCGTTGTTAAGAATATCTACTGGTCTTTTGAAAGGGGTTCTGTACAATTAGTCCTGAGCTTGAGACTACTTAGGAAAAATGGGAATTAGGAAGAAATAATGGTCTGTTTCAGGAGGTCCTGTTACTTTAGGAATGGTTCCCCTAATCATCACCCTTGAAACCCAGCTTTTAAAAATATGAGCAAATCTTAGAGCCATGGAGCAGGATATAGAAGACATTCCCAGGACATGATGTCTGAGTCCTGGATCATCATAATTCTGCCATTGACTTGCCATGAAACCTTGGAGGAGTCATTCAGTTTTGTGTCCATTTCTTTCTCTGAATCAAGGATTTACTAGGTTGACTACCTTCACAGATGTAGCGAGAAGCAATGGAAAGGTGTGCTTTGAAAGGTCATTGTCCAAGCCTCCTCTTCATTGAGAAAATCCAGCATTTGCCTGGAAAATCTTGGACTTCCCTTTTCACCTATTTCTTATAGACCTGAACACCTGTGGCTTGCTCTACCCAAGAAATGGTAGCTTTGATGTCTCTAATTTGTATTAGTATGGTCAGGTGATTTCCAGGACTACATCACGCGTTGACGTTTACACAGGAGTGACTCTAGTTATGTCACGCATCTTTGATGGACCTTCCTCAACATATCAACTCTGTGAGGCAAAGGGTGTGATAAAACAACAACAACAAAAACCCAAAACAAAACAAAAGCACATTAGACTAGTGGCCATGGGTCTTGTGCTCTGGTCCCTAGTCTATCCTTAAATGACTACATTACCTTAAGTGAGTCAAGTTCTCTGGGCCTCAGCTTTTTATACTGTAAAATGAATTAGCAATTGTTTAATCTTCTCTAGGTCTGGTGTACCCAATATTACATTTTCCAAGGCATTCCCATTTATTATTTGAATGTAGTCTTAGGCTTTTTATATTTGTCTTTTTGATACCTTCTCCCCCAGTGCTAAGCAGGGTTGAATGGAGTGGTGGTTTGGGGGAATTTTCGGTTATTCTAACATGGTTTGTGCACCAGGAGTCAACTGCACCAGAAAGCTATTGGTCTCTAGAAGATTCTGATAATTCTGGTTCTTCACTTACTAGCTGGTGAGTCAGACTTACTAAACTGATCCAGCACACTTTTGCCCTTGTACTTCATCACAAATACCCTTTAGGAAATATATGGCTGTGAGCTGTTTTCCTGGGTACCTTTGAACACAGGTGAGCTGGGTCCCTTACCCCCTGCCAAGACTGCAATGGGGGAATGAAAATGAAGATGGTCTAATGATTTTTTAGGGGGTAGGGAGAACTGGCATGATACAGGCTTTGGAAATGAAATAGAAGCAACACAAACATTCAGTTCACTCAAGTCAATAAAAATGGAATTTTGGGGGACACAGTTTTTAAAATGTGCTATGTTGGTGCACTGTCCAAGTGACAAGGAGATCCTTGGTTGAGTAATCATCCTAGCCCTGCAATGACTTGCTCTTAAATAGAACGGTGGCTTGCATGTGAAGCATCAGGGTTCCTTTTAAACTGTATCCTTATCCCACTCGGATGTAGCGTGCACCTAGACATTCCTTTGTCCCATGGTCCATTCATTCAAAATGAAGATTCCTTTCTAGTTCTTTGCGTATCTGCCAAAACTGGGTCCAGCTTGGCTCTCTGCCTTGGCTGATGGGATTAGTGGATTGCGAGAATAACTCCATTCCATGATAAGGGGAGATCCTGAGGCCAGATCTAGAGAAAGGACTGGCAGTAGCCACTGAAGATAGGACAGGGAGACGGAGATGGAGAGAAGGGCACTTTTCTTCCGCCTTTCTGTCCACTTTCTTGTTTGGTACCACTTAAACACCTGGTCTCCTCTGTGTACAGGGTCACTGGAGCTGAGGCCATAGAAGCCCCATGGGTGCTTTCAGGCCCTTGGCTAGTAAAACTCATCTAGATAACTGTACTGGGCAGAGAGAGTTTTGACTTGCTAATGAACAGCTTATCCGTGAACTGTGGAATGGACAGGAAGTTCTAAGCAGCTCACGTGCGTCAGATCCCAGGCTTCAGAGATTGCAGGGAAATAGTTGAGGTTGGGGAGGGCAGGAAAGGGCCCTTGTCACTAACCCGAGGCTCACCTGCTCTACTCTAAGTGGTGAAAATGAGTAGGAAGATTCCAGAAATACTGTTCCCAGGCCCACTACCATGTAAATAACTTGAGCACACATAATGTCCACATTTTCAAGAAGTAATCCCCACTCTCTTATTTGCATGGAGGTCATCAGTGTTCCCACACTTTGGCTGTCTTCAGAGATGATGCCTGAAGATGACTCAGACCTCAGGGCCTCTTGCTTGCTTTCTTGCTTTGAAACATCCCTCAGGAGGCACACATGCTTAACCTTCATAGCCTTCATATAGGAACTGCCTTGGGCGTTAAGTCCACCGTCCTTATTTGAGGATGCTTACGGAGCCTCTCGGCAGAGCACTGCACAGGCTTTACGGTGGATCCTAAAGGAGGGTACATAGCAAGGTGCCCTGGAGCTCTGGCAGCTGGGAGCCTTGGTGCTTCTGTCTTCACCAGGGTATAGCAGAAACAACTGCTTTCTGAAGTTGCCGGTTCCATTTTCAAGACCCAGTGTGATACACGTGACCACCCCTCCCCCACCCCCAAACTGCAAAGACAAGTGGTTCCAACCACAAGGGAAGCACCTCTGTTCATAAGGTAGACTTACCTCACCCTTCAGCTCCCCCCACTTGGCTTCCTTTCCTTTCCTTTCCGTATTTGCATTTGCTTGGCCTGACTCCCAGGCACAGGTCTGCAGTACTTGGCAGTGACAGAGAAGGCTTTACTGTCCACGGTGAGACAGATGGTTGGACACAGAAACAGCCAAGGTGAAGCAGATAGGTACAGAGACAAAGGAGACAGACGGACAGAGCAAAAGGGTTGCTGTGTGGTTGCTGGGCAGCTCTGTGCAGGTCGGCTGGGCAGTGAAGGCCCAGCAAAGGTGACCTCACTCCTCCTGGGACTGGGGAGGGAACTCAGCAATAACTGACTTTGAGCCTCTAAAGCTTTTGCTATAAAAGGAGAAAAATAAAAACCAACCTCACAAAATGCATCGTTTTGGTTTAAAGGTGTTGGGTCCATGGAGAAAAACATTTCACAAAAATCCATTGATTTTGTTTTCCACCTTTTCCCATGAATAAATATTATCCATTAAGATCCTTGAAAAAGGTGCTGAGTACACAGTGTTATATTTTCTTCCTGTTTGCATGTGACGACTCGGCCTCTGGGCCGCCCTTGGTCTTGTGTTTTCCTCACTGGGGTCTTCAGAAACAACTGTTATTTGGTCTGAGGTGCCCCTACCAGGCTCTGTCCAGGCAAGCGGCCTACACCCCCTAATGGCCTATTCCCTACCCACCCCCTCCCTTCCTCAGGCCCCAGCAAGATGCGATGTCACAGGGCTGTATCCACACCAGCAGCGGGAGCCTCAGGTCCCCTTTGCTGCTTCCTTACCCTTCCACGCACAAGTCTCAGTGCTAGGGGTGTAACGGGGCAGGCAGAGATAGTGGGAAAGGGGGAGGGAGTGGTCTCAGTGACCACCCACTAACATGCCAGCCCCCTTTACTCCCCACTACCCCCTCGGACCCTCTGTCCAGTGTTTTTACAAGGCAGAGACCTTGACAACGTTGCTGGCTATGGAAGGAATGTTCGTGTTGGGTCCTGGGCTGGCAGGAGGGGGCCGACTTTCTCCCTCTGGGGTTAGAGCCGGGGGCGTGGGGATGCTGATGATGGCCGTGGTAATCTGGGATGTTTTGCAGTTTGGTCTCAGTCCATCGTCTGCTTTCAAATTAAGGCTGGAACGACTGGGATAGAAAAGAGGGAGTTGGTGGTGGTTCCTGCTTGCAGGCACCCCAAATCTCCCTTGACCCCCTGCATTGTTTTTGCTCTATGCTCTATCAAGGAACTCTAGGGCCCTTTATGTCTCTCTTAAACAACCAGCTTATAATTACCACCCTAACCACTATTAACAATTACTAAGTGATCAGATAGTAGTACTTCTTCCCAGCCCCTGGGGGCTTATCATTTGTGATGTTACAGCAATTGCTTTCCCCAGATTCTCTGCAACTTATTAAGAATAACAGGAAATGCCTTAACCATAAACAGAGACAGAAGGAAAAGTCCGTCTGTGATTCACAATCAGCCTGGGATAAGCTATATATGTAACACAGTTGGGGAAAGTGTTTTCTTAGGAAAATGACCACAGTCCATCTTTTCAACTTTTGGGTTCTTTTTGAGATTTCCCCCCTTACTACCTAAAGCCACCTTTGAGCTAAACAGTACCATCTAATATCCCACGAAGACCCTTGGATTAACTTCAAAGCATGAGAAGGAAGGTGGGGGAGGAAAGCAGAGGGGCCCCATGCGCTGGATAAGGGGGACCCCTAGAGGATCGCTGAGGCTCTAACGTGGAGATTGTTTAATTCTGGAAAGCGAATGACTCAAGACTTTGGGGCTGGCTGGCGGGATTGGAAGCCACCCACCTGGTGGTGAGGGAGGGCTGCTCGCTGCCCTGGATGTGGATCGTGCTGAGTTCTTGCATGCTGCGCAGGCGAGTGGCTGGCAGGTTGGAGTTGGGCAGGTGTGTGGTCTTCTTACTGCGCCGGGAGCAGCAGGTGGTGGTGAGGCCGGAGTGGCTGGACAGAGAAGGGCTTCTGGTGGACGGGTAGTTCTGCATCGAGCTCTCCATGCAGTTCTGCTCAAACATCTGCTCATCGATAAACTCGTGGTTCTGTGGGAGGAAGGAGAAGAAGTGAAAAAGAAGAAGGGAGGTGGGGGAGCCCCAAGTCCCTGTATGGCTGCCTATCTGTTTGGGGCGTTTAATGGAGGACCCCCAAATGCCTGGATTACAGGTAAGTGTTTGAGAGGGGTTTCATTTCCACAGGCGTCAATGTCAAAAGAATCAAATTGGCCTCCCTGGCTATTAGACTGGGCAGGGACTCGGTTGTTAAATCATGTGTCATATGCTCCATCTACAGGCTGAGCAGAAGGGACACAAGACGTGGAGGGTCCGAGTGGCATCATCAGAGCTAGAATCAAATTTTTCTTAGTAAGCTCTGAAGCCATTGACAGTGAGTGAGTCTTTTAGGTCACCTTTGCACACCTGATGACTCTTACAGGCGTGACATAAGTTTGTAAAAGTTTGGACCGTCACAGAATTGGGAGAGCATTGCTCTTGATCGCAAAGGGGCCAAACTGCTAAGGATAAGATTTCTTCTAATTTTGTCTTCTTTTGGCCTGATTATAGCATATGGATCCTTAACTACCTGGCAGTTCAGGATTCCCTAGGTCAAATGTAAGCTAGGGAAAGAATGTTAATGGTTTCGGATCTGTAGGCCATGAGGGTGGCCTATAGGTAACCCAGAACAATGGAAAAATGGCTGTTTGACCAAAGTGACTAAAACTCTGTGGCACTGGCAGCGTGAGGAGCAAGAGAAGTGTAAGGACAGAGTTCAGAGATTGTCCCCTGGCGGTCAATACCAGGAGTTCCCAGGAAACCGAGGAGGGAACAGAGAGACCCGTGGCGTAAGGGCATTCCAGAGGAAACTGACCTTGGAGTTCCACTGCCCCCCTCTAAGCCCCTGGGGGTGTCAAAGGAACGAATAGGAAAGGAAATTGGGTTGTTTGGGTGCAAAAATACTGGAAGCCGGAGCTGGTACTGGGTGTGGCAGCAGAGACAGCAAAAGCCCAGGGAGGATCAGCAGCACATGCAGAAACCAGACTAGGGGTGAGCAGAGTAGATCCATAGACTCAAGATTCAGAGAGAACAATTGAATGTATAAAGCGATACCTTGATGGTGGAGGTTCGTACAGATAACAGGGGATCATCCACAAGATAGGATAACCCCTACAGGACAACATGCCAACAGAAGATAGAAACACCATTGATTGTACATTCCAGCATTCCAGTTTGGACGTTCAGTTTCTCAACCCCAGCATTCCACCCTCCGAAGTCAACATTCCAGTCCCCATTCCCAGCATTCTGCTTCCCTTGTCCCAACATTTCATCCCTTGGTTCCAACAGGAGACGGTTTAATCCAACATTCACTCTTTCCATACCAACATTCTTCCTTTCCTATCCCAACATTCCACCCCTGGGTCCCACATTCCTTCCCCCAAATCCAGCATTCCGACATCCTGTCCCTATAATCCAACATTCCCTCAGCTACAGCATTCCACCCCTTCAATGCCAGCATTCCATCTCTCAGTCCCCCAGTGCCAACATTCCAGCCCTTCAAACCCCAGTGTTTTCACCCATGTCCTTTCAATGTACACACTGCACCCAGCACATGCAACTTGGAAAGGGCAGTGGGGCCTGGCCCTATCATCCCGTCAGCAAGCTCGGTGTCCTTGGGAGAACCTTGGGAGATATGCATACATGGTTTTTGACCACAGTTGCTGGGACATGGGCTTGCAGAGCACTTTCTCATTTAGAAGATCTCACTGGGTTTCCACGGTCATCCATGGGGTCCACTTCCGGCCCAGAGTAAGAGGAATCTAGCATCTGGGAGGTCAGGTTATGGGCTACTAGGAACTAGGAAGCTCTTTTCAAGGGTGGGATGAGCCCTGATCCTAGGCTCTTTGGGTAGGAAACTTCCTGAAAGGATTAGCATTTCTGTTCTGACTTCTCCCACCCTACGATTCCTAGCACTTCTGCCATGGGTTCAGGGTTGGCTCTACTGCCCCTTCCTTTCAGGCCGTCAGTAAGGCACAAGCATCATTCCCATTCCAGCTGTGGCACCCTCTGCCATGATCTCCTTTAGCAATCAGCCTTTCACGATCTGAACTCCCTGCCAAAGTGCAAGGTTACTAAGTAGGACTGGGACTGATGAATCCTTGGCTAAAGAATATGTATACTGCATCCTTCATTCATGCATGCGCAAGGGGACCCACAGATTGCCTTAACCCAGCTACGGGGGCAGAACAAAAAAAAAAAATCTTCCCTCTTCTCTACTGTCCTGTGTAAATTCAGACTGAATCTTGTTGGGTGATGCCCATCAGAACAGGGAATGAAAAACAAAAACTCTTAGCTGTTAAGACTCACACTGCTGTTAGGGGGAATGGGAAGACTATGGGAGTGGCCTCTTCCCTGGAGCTGCTGGATAGAGCTGATCTCTTACCCCCCTGGGGTGTTTACAGACCTTGCCATTACTCTTTTGGATTGGAAGGGCACAGACTGACTATCTGGCCTAGGACTACTATGCAACAGTGTGAGTACAGTCTTGGGAGGTCAGGGGTGAAGCAGGAGGGGGCAGGAGGCTGGAACTCACAGTGGTCTTTTCTAGGCAGTGCAGCAAGTGGTGGTGCTGGCTCTCAATGAGCGAGGTGGTCTTGCCCGCGTGCTCCTCTTCTGGGGTGCCCTAGGGAGACAGAAAGAAGGGCTAAGAACAAAGCTGGTGTCTCCTCTCTTCAGCCTCTTTGTTTCTTCACAGAAGGTAGGAGGGCATGAGAAAAATCTTGATAAGCCAAATCTTAGGGCCACCATAAAACCTGCTGGCCTGGGGGCCCTTGTCAGCAGCTGGTTTATGGGCAGCAGTGATAATTCTATGAAAGCACTATGTTTGTGGGAACCCTGGAGACATGTTTCTGTCAGAGTCTAAACTGGAGCTTTCTGGGGGAGTGCTGGTACCTGTGGATGAGCAGAGAAGCCTATTTCTAGTTTATCTCCTCTGCCCAGTCTTCTGGACACTTACCGTCAGCTCCAGGGCTTCATTGAGGAGCCCATTGCGCTTGCTGTGCAGGTAGGCATTGGAACTTCCTGTTTTGGCCACACGGATCCTGGCAAGGCGGGCCTTCTGTGATGGGTAGACAATACGAAAAGCAATAAGACACAAGAAGAGGAAGCCTGGTCTATGGCCATACCACCCTGAACGCGCCCGATCTCGTCTGATCTCGGAAGCTAAGCAGGGTCGGGCCTGGTTAAAAAAAAAAAAAAAAAAAAAAAGAAGCCTGGCGGAACCGGTGACAACAGCTGCCCCAATGAGGCTGCTTTCCCTAGCATTGTGTGAGATGCGAAAAAAGCTCCCCTGTCTTAGATGCATCTCTGTATCTAGACCCTAGAATGGATCTGAGACCTGTGTGCCCACTATTGCAGTTTAGCCATGGTCAGGGCTCTAGGAATCATCACAAATCTTCAGCCTGGGTGGAGTCTTGGTGGAAGAAATACTACATTTTCAAGTTCTTTATCCTGAAGCTTTTCTGGCATTTTCCACTCGGAATTGCACGATGGCATGAGCCGTTCTATTACTTCCTATCTCTAAGGAGACTATAGGGTTCCTAGAGGACAGCCTGTGCTAACTGCTCTGTCTCCCCTGGGTTCCAGGGTGGTTGGTTCTCCGTGTGCTATAGGTTCCCACAGAACAGTTAGTTTCAAGAGAAAGCAAAGGGGGCAGTGGCACCGCCAACACCTCTTAACTCCCTCGTCCGCTGTTCTCCTGGCATTTATCACTAGTGTAGTACACACACACACACACTCGTCCGCTGTTCTCCTGGCATTTATCACTAGGGTAGCACACACACACACTTGTCTGCTGTTCTCCTGGTATTTATCACTAGGGTAGCACACACACACACTCATCCGCTGTTCTCCTGGCATTTATCACTAGTGTAGTACACACACACACACACTTGTCTGCTGTTCTCCTGGTATTTATCACTAGGGTCGCACACACACACACACACACACACACACACACACACACACACACACACTCGTCTGCTGTTCTGGCATTTATCACTAGGGTCGCACACACACACACACTCGTCCGCTGTTCTCCTGGCATTTATCACTACGGTAGCACACACACACACACTCGTCCGCTGTTCTCCTGGCATTTATCACTAGGGTCGCACACACACACACACACACACACACACACACACACACTCATCTGCTCTTCTGGCATCTGTCACTAGGGTCGCACACACACTTGTCTTGCTGCTGTTTCTCTCCTGTGCTAGAAGGTAAGCTTCTCGAGGGCAGGAAGTTCGCTTTGTTTGTTACCAGGAGGCTCTTATCCTTTTATTTTTAATTAATTAATTTAAATTATTTATTTAGTTAGTTTGATTTTTTTCAAGACAGGTTTCTCTGCGTATCTTTGGAGCCTGTCATGGAACTTGCTCTGTAGACCAGACCAGGCTGGCTTCGAACTCAGAGTTCAGCCTGCCTCTGCTTCCTGAGTGCTGCGATTAAAGGCGTGCGCCACCACTCATGATCTTTTCAAAGTTAAGAAATGTATTTATAGGTTTACAACTGACTTTGGGAGCTGATGGACGTGTCAATATACATCTATGTTGTGCACAGGCGTGGGAAGGGTATAGAGTACACAGAGGTGGCCTGGTGTGTTTATGGCAGAAAAGAACACATTTCAGTATACTGCACTGTCTTTACCTAGCACAGAACTGAAACCCTCCCTGGGAAAGCCCTCAGAAGACAACCTTCTCCAGACGGTGGCTGTAGCACAAATAATAAAAATCCAGAGATAGATATTGGGGTTCAACCTGAAGGTCAGAAAAGCAAATCAGCCAGCCACTGGCTTCTACCTCTACCTCAGTCCAAAATGGCGATCCTGCCTCCAGCAATCTCAGAATGAGACTGGGTCTATGAGCTGTCTCCTCCCATCTTCTAGGGCTGGGATTAAAGGCATGCACCACCCGGTTTCTATGGCAACTAGTGTGACTACTGAGATTGAAGGTGTGTGTCACACTTCCTGATCCGTAAGGCTGACCAGTGCGACTGTTTTACTCTCTGATCTTCAGGCAAGCTTTATTTATTAAAACACAAATGAAATATCATTACAGGGGGCTGCACAGCATCTTGGGCCAAGCTCATCTTACTTGCATGCTGAGGGAATGGCCAGCTGATGTATGCTAGCTGCTTTTTTTTTTTTTTTTTTGTCTAATGATCGCCAGCCACAGCACAGCAGAAAGAAAACCATGAAGTTCAGTCATCTGGAAAAAAGCCCTGTGGGCTTAGAGTACATAGCCTAGGCTCTACAGATTCAGAACTAGTTCCACGTTATTGCTTCAAGCAGAAGAGTCCCTGAGATTCAAAGTCTGAAGTGGAGGCTTCTCTTCCTGCCTCTGGCTACAGTGACATGTGACTTGAACCTGGACCCTGACAGATAGGTTCTGGGAAATTGTGGCAATTTTCATTTCTTGTTACCCTCTCCCAGCTATCCTGCGTGGGTTGGTTCATCTGCTAAGAGGCCATGGACTGTCAAGAGGATCATAAAGGCTGTGTTATGTTCCCTGTTTCCTGAGAACTCCCCCACCCACCAGTATCTCCTTGCAGCGCAATTAAACTCTTTCCCCTGGTCTTCAAATGTAGGACAGAGGCTAGAACTTGAGTTGGAAGGTCTTCTAGTAAGTCCAAGGATGGCTACTCCTCTAGATGGACAGAATGAAGAGGAAGATATGAGACAGAAAGGCCAGCAAGCCAGCCCTGTCACCCTCCCTGTCTCTGAGCAAAATACATTCATTCATTCATTCATTCCATGGCTAGGATGAATCTGGCCGGCAACCATGCTGCAGCGCCCCCCCCCCCGCCCGTGGCCAGATGTTTATAGTCAAGTGAGTTCCTCCAGTTCATGACTTGGGCTACTTTCACTTTGGGAGAAGGCTGGGTGTTGAGAGCTGCACATGGAAATCCAATTGTGTCAAGCTCATTACAGCCTTATGTAATCTGATTGCCACTTAGAGACGGACCTTTCTCATATGTGGGGTCTGTCTTTATTACTTTCCGGAGATGAAAGTTTCTCCTGTTCCCCTCTGAGACACTTCTTTTAATCTTATCTCACTCTGGATTCTATTAAGGTAGAAGATTGTCACATCAAACACAGCGTATCGTTTCATCATTTCCAAATGGGAAACAGAGGTTTGAGGAAGGTTGGAAGAACCTGTCAGTGTGTGAAACCTGATGGTGTTCTCTGCTTGTGTTTTGTGTTCCTGAGGGTGAGGGCCTGGGTCTTATGCACATTCTTTTATTGCCAGCATCCAGTGCACGCTCTGCCTTGAACAGGAATTCAAGCAAAGACTGTGGTAGCCAAAGAAGGAGTGCCAAACATGCTTAGCTGGGCGTCTATGCTTGTAAAGCCCTTGTAATGGGCCCAGTCCTTGTGCGGACTAGTCAGCTTCCATTCTCCTCCACAGCCATAAGGACACTAGGTTGTTTCAAAGGCCGAACAATTATTAATGAATTGATTTAAAATAAGGAGAGCCAGTCAGCCAGGGTGAGGGAATGGATTAGAAAGGTTTCAGCTCATGTCTTCCAGGTAGGAAGTCAAACACAGCTTTCACGGCGTCTTTCTCCTTCCTCCTTGAGTTCACCTCCTTTCAGGTGCATTTTTGAACTTGAAGGGCAAAGCCCAGGAACCTGCATCTTCAACAGGTGTAAGTGGAGCTTTGGGGTTGGAGGAGAGTTCTGGTAGGTACAACACTGTCAGCCCGGGACATGGCCTGCCACCATTACTAATCAAGACCATTTAGGGACCCCTGTGGATCCTGGCACAACTGGGACTTCCTAGCTGGCAGCTGGCAGGGACGGCCTGCACGTGAGTCTTTGCATCTCTTGCCCTGAAAGAGGCAGAAGGAAAGCAAGGGAGAAAAGGAAACACAGGCAGTTGTACACTTAGACATTCATCAGAGAGACAGTAAGATTTATGTTGATGGAAACCCATACACGAGAATGCTTGATAATGCTTATTTGTAATAGCTGGAAACCATTGCTATCCCAGAAGCTCTTCAACAGACAAAACATCCAACAGAACATGGCTGAGTGAGAAAAGTGAATGGGCTTTTACATTTTTTTTTTGAGACAGAATCTTAATTAGTTACCTAGGCTGGCTTTGGATGATGCTGTAGCCCAGGCTGACCTGGTTAAGATTCTCCTGTTTCAGCCTCCTAAGCATCTGGGATCACAGACCTGCATCACTAGGCCTGGTATAAGAAACTAGTGATATAATTTGAGTGAGTCTCTGGGGATTATATGGATGAAAAGGCCAGCTCCCAAGGGTTACCAGCTGCATGAGTGTATTTATGTAACTTTAGAGATGAAAACATTTTATAAGTGGAGATCAGAGAAATAGTTCCTAGGAGTAAGGGACCGGGTAGAAGTATAGCAGGAGCATAGTTATAAAAGCCACAAGGGGCCGGCTGGTGGTGGCACACACCTTTAATCCCAGTACTCGGGAGGCAGGAGGATCTCTGTGAGTTTGAGGCCAACCTGGTCTACAAGAGCTAGTTCCAGGACAGGCTCCAAAGCTACAGAGAAACCCTGTCTCGAAAAACCAAAAAAAAAAAAAAAAGCCACAAGGGTTCTCTTGTGGGAACTGGCTAGTCTCATAGCCATGGAGCTGCTGGATCTGTAGGAACCTACATGGGTGAGGAAACTGTAACACACACACACACACACACACACACACACACACACACACACACACACACACACACACACACTGGGGAAGATGGGTAAGAGGAATGGCTTCATACCCTTTATACTCTTTGTGCACTGTATGGTTCTATAAAATGTTACCATTAGATAAAACTGGGCAGAGTAAAGAAAGGCTCTATCTTTTTGGAACTACATGTGCAACTACATAATCTATAATTATTCCAATAAAATGTTCCATTAAAAACAAAGGATATGGTGCAGGGGGTGTAGTTAAGGGATAGAGTATTTTTGCCTACCATGCACAAGGCCCTAGGCTTCATCCCCAGCACAACAAAAATAAATATGCAAGCAAAACTAAAACAATCCCCTTGAAACTAAAAAGTGGGTGGAGCCGGGACAGGTGGTGGCTTCTCCAGCCCTATCCCAGGTGCCTCTACTAGACAACCTTGACTTATCTTTGGTTCTCTTGGCCTAGGGAAGACAGTCCCCACAGGAAGATGCAACACAAATTTCTTTTGGAGCTTTTATCCACAAGGCACCTTCTCTGGAGCTTACTTTTCTGCCCATGAAGCTCTCAGAAGCGTGGCCAGAGCTAAGGGCTATCATTAGCCTCCCTGACCTCCTCCCTGTCCGGTCTCTCCACTTTCACCAAGTCCCCTGGGCCTGCCTTGCCTTGGCTCACCGTGACAGACTGAGTGCTGGAAACAGACAGTATTGGTTTTTTCCTCTCACAGGAAGCCCAAGGTGAAAGAGACTGAGTGGTATGTAACCTTGAGGACAAACAGTACCCAGGCTAGGGAAATCATTGTAAATATTTACTTATTTCAAAGGAGAGAGAAAGGGGTGGGGCAGGGCTCATCTTGAGTAGCTCAGAGAGAGGACAAAGCCAGAATTGGTCCTTCTGGATGTTAATCACACACAATAAGCTTTAAACACTCTGTGGGAAACACTCACTGTTACAGTCTTTTCATGTGGGCTTCGCTGAGAAGTGGGAATGGTGTGGCCAGGACGTGAGAAGGTAGCTGCAGAGCACAGCTGCCTCTGGAGGGACTGTCACTTCTGAGAACCCTACCAGCTCTGCAAAAAGCCTGAGTTTGTGCTTGCCCACTTTTAAAAGCTGTGAGGGCGGAGTGTGTGCCGCAGGAATCCCTGGACCTCAGGACCTCAGAGTTTGGATATGAGAGCCCAGTTTGTTCTCCACCTCTTTCTGTAGAACTGCGAGCTGAATTTAGTCATTGTTCACCTTTGCCAGCTGACTTGAGCAGGGAGAGATAAGACTTCCATTTCTGGAGTGTCTGGGAGTGGGGAGACCTTGACCTTGGGTGAGGAGATAGAAGATAGTTGCTGTAGGCAACGAGGATGTCAGAAGAAAGACCTTAGGCTGGTGACATCACCGACCAGGCACAGGTATATGGAAACAGGAAGGTAAGGAGGAGGAGGTGACACAAGGACACACAAGAGGTCATATTTGGGATACAGGGGCCAGGTAGACTTAGTGTATGATTATATTATTTACTGTTCTATGTAAATTGTTATGCAACCATTGTTTTAGAGTTAGCTTAAACTTGTGGCTTTGTTATAGTCAGTACCTACAGACCTATTCTGGGGTTCTAGAGGGCTTTGTCCACTTTTAGGCCCTGCTACCTAGGGGTTATTCTTCCAAGTGGAAGTAAGTAATCTAGCTGCAAGGTCTGTCACAGGGAAAGTGCTTACATAAATGTCTGTAGAAGTGAAGGGATGGAAGAAAGAATAAAACACAGAGAGCAAAGTTGTTGTTGTGTCTAAGCTAATCTTCCAACAAGGTGCCTTTCTGTTCTTTGTACCCAGAGACTCTGATCATGACCCCAGAGCCTGAGACAATAAGGGGACCATTTTCAGCCCAGATCAAAAGGGAAGTAGAACTCTCCCACAACAGACATCCCTTCTCTTCTAGTCTTTGCCAACTTGATCAAATTTAGAATCACTCAGGAGACTGGTGAGACACACACACTCTCGGAATGTCTGTGACGGCTTTTATAGAGAATTAACTAAGGAAGACCCACTTCAGTGTGAGTGGTACTGTGGGCTGTGGGCTCAGGTGAAAAAACAAAAGGCAAAACCAAAAAGACAGCTGAGCACTGGCATCTCCTCCCTTTCGGCCACCCGTCCACCAAGAGGGAAGGACAATCTCCACCATGTGTTCTCCCTGCTGCCATGATGTTTGGGGGCCAAGCACACAGACTAATTTTTCTGAAACTGTGAGTCAAAATAATTATTTTTCATTATAAATGACAGGCCTTTGTCATAGCGATGTAAATGTTAATAATATAGGACCCTGTCAAAAGTCATTGGCAGGAATATCTTTGGAAGATGCCTTGGGGTTGGTGGTGTGGCTGTAATATCCTAGAGAGAAGCCTGAAGGCCAAGTGCAAACGAGGCTTCTGAGTACACCCACCTGTAGACATCTTGCTCTGTATTGGCAGAAAATATTTTACTTATCTGTCATCCTAAGTACAGACTTGGCAGAACCGAGAACTTTCCCCAGGCCTGATGCTGACTCTCCAGCCATCAGTTGAGTTCTGTGACTTTACATGGCACCCCAGTGCTTTCTAACATTTACTGTGCCACTTGACCCAGAACGCAGTGGCCACAGAATGCTTTCATGTCACAGTGTGCATTTCTCTTTTCTGCACATTTATTTTTGTCACTTACTTTCGTATAGCCCTTCAACAGGATATGAAAATGACATTTTGTTTCCTGGTAAGCTCTGGGATGGGAAACAGAGGAGCCAGGAGCTGCTTGGTGGCCATGACTGGGCATGTAGACGTTGAGCTATGGGTCAGTTCAATAGAGTCCTTAAAAGGACAATCCAGCTATGTGTCAATAGTGAGGGTTCGCTGCATTCTGAAGCAGTTGACTGGGGCTGGAACTGAGGACATTGGTGGGTAGGAGGGGACATGAAGTTGCCTTATCTTTCCAAGCCAGAGGGAATCTTGCAGGAATCCTCCAAAGAATCTAGGCCTGATAAGCCTACCTCAGACCCCCACTCTTCCTACTCCTCCCTCCCCCAACCCTGTTGCTGTGTTTTTTTTTTTAAATTTTATGTATATTAGTGTTTTGCCATGGGAAGTTTCAGGTCCCCTGAAACTGGAAGTACAGACAGTTTTGAGCTGCCATGCAGGTGCTGGGATTTGAACCTGGGTCCTCTGGAAGAGCAGCCAGTGCTCTTAACCACTGAGCCATCTCTCTAGCTCCCCAACCCTGTTCCTTAGGCTTACCTTTTGTGCCCTGCGTTTATCTGCTCTCTGGTTCTGGTGGTAGATCCTGCTAAAGTTGGAGACTATCACAGGGACTGGCAGAGCAATGACCAGGACACCACTCAGGGAACAGATGGAGCCAAATATCTTCCCCGCAATTGTCTTAGGCACCATGTCGCCATACCTGTAAGAGAGAGGGAGAGGGGTAGGGGGAAGAGAGAGGATGTAAGGGGCCATTTGGGAAACAAGTGAAGCTTCCCAGCCAATCATACACTCTCACACACATTCATTCACTTATCAATATGTCACAGCATCTACAGGGGTCAGTGATACAATCTCAGAGCAAAAGAGGCCAAAACTGTATGTTCATGGAGCCAAGTTTCTATAAGGAAGGCATGAGTAAATGATGACATGAAAACATTTGGTGGTAAAAAGATAAGCAGACCAAGAATTACATGTTCTCACTCATATATGGATTTTAGCATCAAATCTTAGATTTGTATTTAGTTTGGAGTATCCAGAGAATCCAGAAAACCAGAAAGGGACCATTGGTGGGGAGGGGGAAGAAAGATCTTAAGGGAGGGAGGAGAGCGCACCATAGGTGCTGTGAAGGGGAAAGAGGATGACAAGGAGAGGGGTTTCCACGGGGAGAGGGGTTTCCACGGGAAGAGGGATGTAGGGCAAGGGGGTGGGGGAGGGATGGCCAACTCCAAAGATGTTTGAAGAAGTGACGTGGCAACCTCCTAATTTATAAACTTCACATATATGATATAATTACACAAACAAGTTTAATTGCAGTTATCTGTATAGGGATTAATGCTCCTCCCAGAAGCTATACGCTGCCAAATAAAATACCGAGTGTAGGATACCTCCCTGTGAGTTGTCAGTCAAGGGTGTCCTGGAGACCCCCTGAAACAGCACAGCTGATTGCCATTGCTCTTGGCTGACCACCAGATCTTGGTAAGACTCTTGATGAAGACACCGCACTCACTGGTCATAGGGCGTGAAGAAGTCAAGTGGGTACTGACCAGCAGCTTCCTCCCTGCTGGCTTTCACAGCACTGGAAAGCGCTATGCGGGCTTCTGGGGGGGTCGGGGAGTCAGCAACAGTCTTACTCAGCTGTGAACTCTGTGAATTGTTATAATAGCCAGCGTGGCATGTCGTCCTATGCCCACGGACGACAAGGCAGGATGGATGTTACGGGGGTAACCAAGAACTTTTGTTTGCGGTTAAGGCCTGATCTACAGGAGTCCTCACCCCTAAATGAGGAGCTATAGACATCTGATGGCTTTTGGTGGGGAAGGACAGTCAGTTTTCTGTGAAGATATGACTCCTGGTAGGTCAACTACAATCCAGGGGTGGTCTCACAGCCATATGTGGATGTGGATAGCACACATTGGAGAACACATGCCTGGTATGGTAAATCTGGCCGTGGTTGAGGAGCTGTGAGGCTCAAGGTGTGAACTCACTGCTATTATTTCTCCAGATGGACATGATATCAAACTGCTCTCTAAATTCAGGTCTCTCATAGGTTATTAGCGAAGCCCCTCAGACCACATCAGAGAAGTTTCTTTGTGAGTAGACGGTGGTTAACGCAGAAACGCAGAAGAGGTCAAAGTTCAGAGAATAAGTGACTGTGGAGTGCTCAGCCACTCATACGGCACCTATATCATACTTCCTTCTCAAGGCTCAGGAGCCATCGTGGATGAGGGGACAAGAAGGTTGTAAGACCCAGAGTCTGAGGAAGCCTGAAGCAAAGAGTGTCTTTTGGCCACAAGAGAATGGCAGCCCTCATGAGCTCACGGCAGCTGTGGTGGCCTCCACAAGATCAAGCTAGACAACATTTTAGCATGGCGTGAGAAGGGGTTCATGAGTTCCCACCCCTAACTGAGGCGATATGGACATCTGATGATGGCTTTGGGGGAGGGAGGGACAGTCAATGTTCTTTGAAGTTATGATTCCTGGTAAGTCGACCACACTCCAGTGGGTGTCCCCCTACCCAGAAATATATGTACAGCAGAAATTGGAGTTGATGAATTATGAAAGTAACAACAACCAAAGAAAGGGTAGGGCATGTTGGGGCAAGTAGGAAGGTGGGGATATGTGCTGGTTAGTTTTATGTCAACTTGACTCGAGCTAAAGTCATTTTGGAAGAGGGATTCTCAATTGAGAAAGTAGATATAGGCAAGTCCGTCCAGTGTTTTCTTGATTAGATATTAATGAAGAAGGGGTCAGCCTACTTTAGCTAGTGCCAACCTGGGCAGGAGGCCCTGAGCTGTAAAAGAATTCAGTCTGAGCAAGCCATAAAGGACAGGCCAGGAAGTGCTGTTCCTCCATGGCTTCGGCTTCAGTTCCTGCCTTCAGGTTCCTGTCGTGTGTTTATGTCCTGACTTCCTTCTGTGATGGAGTATGACCTGTGGGGTTCTGAGCTGAAACAAAGCCTTTCTTCCCCAAGTTGCTTTTGATCATAGTGTTGTATCACATCGATAGAAGCTTTAACCTAAGACAAGGTGGATTTGGGCAAATATGATCAAAATACATTGTATGAAATTCTCAAAGAATTAAAATATTTATTAGAAATCATAACAACTTTTTGGCACATGGCTGTTTCCACGAAGAGAACAAAGGTTAATGCTGTGGTCGGGAAAGGCCTGTCTAAGATGAGAAATGAGGTGTAACTTCCAGCCACACAGAACACCTGAGCCTGGGTGGACCCAGCAGAAGGAAAGCAGAGAGGCCTTGGTAATACAAGCACTCCAGAAATTGTCAAGGGGCCAGCAGGGCTGCACACAGAGAGGGACAGAGTTATAACAGGAGGCTAAGGTGAAGGCAGGACATAGCCTCTAGCGTCCAATATGTGATGGTGAGCGGTTTGGATTGGAGTCCAAGCACACAAGGAGCCACAGGTGAATCTGAAGCAGAAGAGCAGCAGACTCTCTGTATGATAACGAAGGTACCAGAGCTCAGCTGTTCATGTGAAGATCGTAACCTACAAAGCTCTGAGGGGTTTACCTTACATGAGCCTACAAGTTCTCGAAGCTTCAGGTTCTTTGCCCTGTTGTACACATGCGGGAAGTGAGGCCTGAGGACCTTGCATGTGGGTTGTTTCTTAGCTGGGATGAAGCCTGTCCCCCTTGAGTTTATCTCCTTTCTTCCCACTGACTGTCTCAGGGATGCATATGGTCTCTGACACTCAACCCTTTTAGCCACTTTGGAATAATGCTGGGCTCTTCTCAGTTTGGAACTCTCTCATGTGCTTCCCATGCCAGCAGCTGCCCTTGGGACCAATGTGGCCTGGCCCTTGCTCAGCCCTGGGCCCAAGCCTCCTTCCTGCAATCAGTAAGATGCTCCCCACAGCGGTTATGTTTGGCCTCCTCTTTACTGAGATAACTTAAAGGCCTTATGAAGGAAAGAACTCTGATAACACCGTTGGCCAAAGCCATGAGCCCTTTGTGTCTGTAGCAGAAACAGCCTTATGATGTCCAGGAATCTTGGCTGCTAAAAAGATGAAACTTAAAGGTACCAATTCTGAGGGGACTCAGAAGTCCTGGGTTTCCAAGGAGGATGTGGAAGGAGAGAGGTTAGCCACATTGGAAGCCTGAGGTCCTTACCTGGATACTTGAAGACTGTGAACATGGCAAATGTTGGATGAATTAATAAATAAATGAACAACTCCATATAAGTTCCCCAAAACCTTATGAAGCAGATTCTGAGGACTGTTTTTCTTCTCATGGTTCAGGGACCCAGGTTCTGATTTAAGCTTACCAGGCACACACTACCATTAGGACCTGGTCCTTTTGTGACCACATTTGCCTCTTCAGTCTTGACACTCAGAAAAGTGGGGAGGCTGAGAGCTTGGAATTTTTTACTAAGATGATCTGGGTTCAAGACCCTTCAAGACCACCACTAAATAACTGTGTGATCTTGGAAGGTTGTTACTTTGGGCCTCAGGTTCCTTTATAAGGCGAAAGTAACAAAGGTAACTGATGTTAGCATCTTACTGTGATATGTGTAGCTTATGAACATTAACCTTGCTAGTTTTTCTACAGGCATCCTGGAAACCACAATTTCTGTTGGGGACGGAGTGCTCTGAAAACAGTTCCGTTGTTTTAAATCCACGTAATCCCAGTGATAGAGACAAGCAGCTTCCATGCAATAGACCATGTTAGTTGAGATTTTTCAGACGACATGACTGGCTGAAAGGTACTTGCGTGTCCACAACCACGGATGACACTAAAGATGGCGGGAGAAAGGAAGGCTGCGTTTGAGAGTAGCTGAAGCTGGCGGAAATGCGAAGTAAAACACGGTGGTTGTTTTAAAGGTCTGAAGAAAGAGCAAGGTAGGGGGAGCTATACCCACTGCTGGGCAGATGGTCTGAGGGAGCAGACGATGGGGAAAACAGAATGACCGCACTCCTTGGCCCTCTGCCTTCTCTGTGGAGAGGAATGCGTTTCATCTGGAGAAGGCTGGTACTGATGCAGATCAGAAGGGTCTGGAGCCTGGAGTCTGGGAGGGAGAGTCGGTAAGTGCCTGGCTGGCCTTGGTGAATTCCCATCAGAGGTGTGCAAGGCCCCCACCAGGAGATAGGAGGGAGTCCAAATGGAGGCACAGAACCACTATTTGTGATCTCTGATCACAGCGCAGCAGAGAAACACCACGAGGCTAGAGGCTAGATTGCTCTGCTGGTATTTTTAAAGTGAGAAACCACAGACCAATGGGCTTGGCATCCATCACTTCTGCCATCAGATTGCTGGCAGAATTCAAAAGCAGATTATTAAGCGGACAGCTTGTGAACGCTTGGAAAATAAGCCTTGTTTGGTTTGTTATGCACACATCTTGCCAACTTAACCTTATTTCTTGTTTTGAGAGTGAGGTTAACCGGCTGGCAGATCGGGGATGGCATTGTTAAGGCTTTGCAGGATGCCTTCTTGCCCCATTTCTTCATGTTCCTGACTAGCTACAGGAAGCAGTTGGATGGAGGAGTGGGTAGGAGGGGCTGAGTGACCATCTCGAGTCTTCTGGCACTTTTTCAAGATATAGTGCTCCTGTGCCAACAAAGGAAGTGCCCAGCTCTGCTAGTAGGGGTCCCCTTTATTGAAGGAGTACATATCAATGAACTTAAGAAGGGATCTAAAGTTAAGTCTCCAGGGATATGCTCCAGAATTTTCCAGCAACTTGTATAAAGCCAGAGGGAAGCAACACGGCCCAATAATTGAGAGAAGATCTGGAATCAGACCTGGGTTTATACCTGGGCCATTATGACTCACTGACTAGTTAAATGACCCTGGACAATATTTAATCTGAGCCTACACCACCTATAGAATGTGCTTCATATCCCCAGAACTGTGATGATAATTCAGAAAAGTGTTTAGTTTCATGCTTGGGTGATGTAGATTGTCTATAGTATGGGGGACTTGTTTTTCTCTTCAGAGTCTACCCTGTGCCCCTCACTCACCAATATGATATGAGCTCTGTCTAGAAAAGCTGCCAACCACACACTGACCACACTGCTCTCACTTCCTCTGGTCCTAGCAAGTTCAAAATAAGGCATCTTCCCTAAGCTGAGTCCGTGAGTATCCATCCTGGATTTGTCTGTGGCCACTTTATTGAGATGCAGTTACCACACCAAGTAGTATATTCCATCAGCTTCTAGCATAGTTGCCCGGCTGTGCTTCTACCACCCAGGGTAATTGTTTGTTTCTTCCAGGAAGCAAATCCAGGGCTACACATCCGAAGGGAGCGCACTACCACTGAGCTACACCTGAAGCCCCTAGCCTGAGAGTTTTCTCATTCCTTTCTTTGTTCCTCTTTCTCTCCCTACTTCCTTTTTTTCATTTTCTTTTTTCTTTTTAGTTCTGGTTGAGGGTGTCTCTCTCTCTCTCTCTCTCTCTCTCTCTCTCTCTCTCTCTCTCTCTCTCTCTGTGTGTGTGTGTGTGTGTGTGTGTGCTTGTTAGAGAATGAACCCATGGCTTCCTGCGTGCTACACAAATGTCCTACCATTGAGCTGTATCCCACCCATGGGACATCTTTAAAACCCACCCAAACCACACATTCATTAGCAGTCTGAGACTACCCACAGCCCACTGATGCTGTCTCTCTGTAGCTTTCCCTTCTTTGGATGTTTCATCCATGAACCACAGAACTTGTGGTCTTTGTGTCTGACTTCTTTTTACTCAGCATATTCAAGACTCAACCACGGGCTAGCATGTATCAAAACCTCCTCACTCCTTCTTATGTCTCAATCATATTCACTTGTGAGGATAGATCACGTTTTGTTAACTGATTTATCAGCTGACAGGCAATGTGGTAGTACCCACGTTTTACCTATTATGGAGGATGCCTCTTCATAACAGGTAAACAATTGTGTATTAACTTTACATGACTGTGTTCTCATGAGCTAGCGGTCACATGGTAATGTTTATCAGTGTGAGGTACAGCCAGGCTGTTTTGCACAGAACAATGTTTTATAACCCCATCAGTGATGAATATGGGGTCCGATGTGTCTTTATCTAAGATAACACTTGCTATTTTTTTGTCTTTGCGATTATGGCTTCTGTAGTGAGTGTAAAGTGGTATCTCAGTGCTGTTTGGTTTGCATTTTCCTGATGGCTTCTGATGCTGGCACCTTTCTACCATCTCCGGATTGTATTTGAAGTTTACCGCACATTAGTGTATTGCCATGTGCTATTTTAAGCTTGTCCAAAGCATTCTCTGGAGGTGAGGAAGCCCTCCCTGATCTTCTACAAAATTCTCTCTCCTGGGGCAGGCTGCTTCCTCCTAACCCTGTAACCAAAATAGCTAAAGAAACATCGTGTCTTTGAGAACAGCTAGGATATAAATTATTTCCAATCAAGGTTGTTATTATTTATTCCATAATATAGAATGCATACAGTAGGAACAGGAAGCAGAAACCCATCCATGAAGAAGATGGAAAGGTCTTTCCACCCAAGACTGTCTCAACCAGGAACTCCAACTGACTGCCTCAGTTTCCCCAGTCTGCTTCTGCTGGATGAGTGTAAGGCCTCGATGTGATGATGTTTTGCTCTGTTGCTATTTGTTCTTTTATTTGGAAGCCTCACCTGAGGGGACACTCTGTTGTTTCCAGGACTCTCTCGATCAAGAACTCAAGCTGGCTGCCTCAACAGGGCTTCCCAGTCAATTTCTGCTGGATGTTTGCAAGCCCACAATTTGATCCTTTTACCTACTGTTTGCTTTCTCAGTCGATTTGACGTTGTTTTGCCATCTCTCTGCTGTTTCAACCTGTCTGTTCCTTGCTGTTTACTCCTTTTCCTTTTGCTTGCGACAGACTCAATAAACCCACTCATTCAAAACCCAAAGCACGGCTATTGTAGATCATTTTTGGACTGTACAGAATATACCTTTGGGACCAAATCAATCTTTTTAAAGAATTTGAAGCTTCTAAAAGCCAGTCTCCGGAGCTATTGGCGGCTGTGTTTTCTGCTATGGGGAAACACGACTTTGCTGTTAGGAAGGAAAAGGGCTGAAGCACAGAAAGAGATCCAAGGTGGGATATGATGGCATTTGAGCCGAGTCCTAGCTGTTACTGAGGGCCAGCTGTACCCTTGACTTTCCCATGTCTCGGTTGTTCTATCCCTGCCCCCACCCACGTCGATCCAGCTCACTAGCAGTTTTGTTTACTCTTCTTTCATTTGGATCCAATAAAGATGATGACGGAGAGGCTGCCACTACTGATTGTCCTTAAGTTTTTCAAATTTCTAAATGACAGAGTTTCTAGGCAGTAGAGTCGTTAGGAGTCAAAGGGATTTGAACAGGCTGTAATCATGGGTGAAATCAGCCAGATTAATTTCAACAAAGATAAACGATACCACCAGAATTTGATTCAAATAATCAATGACTTACATAGCGAACGAGAATCTATATATATATATTTTTAAAAAGCAATCACTAGGGAATTTTACTACAGCACCCGCATCAATGTAATAGCTTCTGAACTCCTAAAGCCATTTTAGGCTGGACTGACAGGAGAACAGATCCCAGGACGGTGGTCCAGAGATGTGGTTCTCCTCCACTCCGGAGGCACACCACTGCATCTCCAGGCTGTGTTACAGGCCAGGCACCTTACATTCCTATCGGAGAACTGCCTAACCGAATCCAACACAGAGGAGCCTAGGATGGAGAGCTTCCTGGGAACCTTCCATGTTAATGATGGGAACATTTTGCCTGAAGGAGTGGGACTGGGGAGGAGATTTATGGAGGGAAGGGGTGAAATGGAAGATGTGCTGGGTGAGAACTTTATCTGGACCTGTGGGGCTCATGGGAACCCACTGATCTCAGGCAGGGATGAGAAGCCAAAGTCTAAAGAGGATAAGACCATGCTTCAAGTCAGTTGAGTAGCCAGAGGCAGATTGCTGGGGTTAGACCGGGGCTATTTCCCATAGCCCTCCTCTCTCCTTCTGCTCCTCCAGGTAGAAGAAAGAAAGGAGGAAGTGGGTTACAGGAAGAGAGCTGTAAGGACTCAGCTGGAAATGGCTCTCTCTTCTCTCTTCATGTCCCCAGTAGTAGTAGCATGGTGTAGTGATGAAAAGCCTGGGTCCTGAGTGCCAGCCTGCCTGCTGAGGGCCCAGCTCCTGGCTTTGCCACTAGCTGGTGGCTTTGGGCATATTGCTTGCCTTTCCTTTCCCTGGCTTCCTGGCATTTCTAGAACAGTGGAGTAAACGAGCTTCTATTTGTGAAAGTGCTCGATCTTCACGGGTATTTGCCAAGAATTCGGGTCACTGTTATTTTTAGACTAAACTTCTGTAAAGGCCTGTGAATGTGACTTCTTATGTCTACAGCCTTTCTCCTTTGAGACATAAAGATGTATGTGCTTAAGATGCAGATCTAAGGATGCCATTCCCTCTGCTCAAAGTGTTTCAGGAAATGTTTGTGGCAAAGCAGAGGCAGCATGACAGTCACTTAACAGCCAACAGGTGGCAATGACCACGGTGGCCAGGGGCAAGTGTCCACCTGGGCAGATGTGTCAGGCATGGGGGGGCAGTTGGTAATAGGTCTCTGAGTCCCAGTGGAAACATGTGGCCTCCTCTCTCTGTGGAATTTCAAAGGAGAGGGCTATGGAAAGAGTTGGAAAAGTCAGAGTCTCGAAAACCATGAAGCCCCAGAGCTTCACCTGCATTCCAAGCTCACCCCAGCACCGCCCTGGCTATGCAGGTGGGTACTATAGGGGTAAGAAAGGCTTTCCTGGGGCAGGTGATATGGGTCAGTGGGTCAGGATGCTCACTGCCAAGACTGACATCCTGAGTTCAATTCACATGGTGAGAGTGGGAAAACGGCTCCATCAAGTTGTCCCCTGACATGGGTGCCCTGGTTCCCAATAAATAAACCAGTATAAATAAAACGTAAAACAAAGACAGTGTTCTAGGCACAGGACTTCGGCGTCCACCTAGACCCTCTAGCATGGGGCCACCTGTCTGCTGCACACATGCGCATCCAGGACACACTGCTCTCTGTTTCCTGCCTCCTCTTTCAGCGTGTCCTCCGTAATCCACAGTGATGTCTGGGCTGAGGCAAGAGCAGGGAGGCTTACCTCCCTAATACGGGGAGGCTAATTAATTTGTATTAGGGCTTAGGGATAATTAAACTTTTTATCTGAACTTAAGCTGCACAAACCACCTGCCTTGTACAGTTAATTGCACCTTCATTTCCTCCTCCAGGTGCCAGGAGATAAGTGCAGCTGAGCTCCCGGCTGCTTCTGCCTGCCTCTCAGGTAGGGCCAGAGAACCATCTGGGGGGAGTCCACTGTTACTGGATGCCAAGGCACTGTTCATTTGGTACCCCACTGTAGGAGCTCAATTAAGGAGGCACATCCCTAATGAATGTCTATAAGGAACAAGTCTTGACTATGCTGCCACACCTGCTCCCGAGTCTACCTTCTTCTCTGAGAAGCAATGACGTGGTCTTCCTCTTTGGGTGGGGCCAGGAAAAGAGTTCTGAGGGCTGGATGGGCCACCATGGTGAACCCTGGCCACTTCAGACCTCTTGGCTTCCTCCAAGAGCAGGGCTAAAGGACAATGCAACGGTGGATGACCCCAGAGGACAATAAGCACACCAAAAACATAAGCCTGGGCTGTTTCCTCTTGATAAACATTGCTGAAGCCTCTTTCCAAGCCCAAACCCCCTTCTGTGAAGCAGTGTCGCGGAGATGTGTGGAGTTAAGTTCTTCTGCCCTATCTGACACACCACACATCACTCCATTTGTTCCTCCCGACAACCCTAAGAAGGAGATACATTATTATCCTCGTGTTACAGATGAAGAAATCAGAAGGAATCCCAAGGGTCTCTTTGACTACAGAGTCCCTGTGCACAACTGCTCGTCACTGCAAAGCTATGGTCCTGAGGGGCCACCAAGGCAGTGAGTAAGGGGAAAATTTTTTAGAAGGGACTCCTGAGGGGCCTGGAGAATGAAGCAAATGCTCCCTCAGCTAAAAGCACACCTTGCTGCGCATATATCCAAAGGGAGATGCCCCTTGGTGCTCATCCGATAACTGGGTCCCGGGTCCAACAAGGAGCAGAGAGATTGGGCTGCATGTGTAGCCCTAATGCCCACCTGGGGTAGAGCCACAGATGAGAGCAGAGACTCAGAGAGGGACCACAGCAACAAGAGCTCAGCGAATATTTTTTGTGTGTTTGTTTCATTTATATTTTTGTTTCATGTTTTTATTTTATTTTGTTTTGTTTTGAGATAGGGTATTGTATAGCCTAAACTGGCCTGAACTCATTATGGAGCTGAGACTTGCCTTAAATTCTTGACCCTCCTGCCTCTGTCTCCCAAGTGCCGGGATTATAGGCATGTGCCGTTTTACCCAGCGATGATCCGTTTTCATCGGGCATCAGCATGGGTCATTTAGTCCTCAGCAGCCTTTCTTCTGAAGCGAGTTAACTGAAGATCAGTTAACAACACACTCGGGGTCACCAATGGCTGGCTAACTTCAGGGCACCCTTGTCCTTTCCTATAGGAAAGGAGGATGAGGCCAAGGAGAGAGGAAGAGGAGATGGCAAGGGTGGAGCCCAGCAGCCCAGTGGAAGGCTCTTCAATGCTGAGGAGAATGTTCCAGGCCCTTCCACACAGACCACAGAGAAGGAGCTGTATGAATTTCTAGGTCGTTTGCTGCACTAGTGTTGCCAGGCAGGGTTTACCACCAGTCATAGATGCAGGCTCATGGCAAGAGATGGGCGACATCCTTAAGCTATGGCAATGATCTTGCTTTGCTGTCTCAAAAGCCATGCTGGATAACAAAGCTGATACCTCAACCCAAGGTTTCAGACTTTAGTACCAGAAGAACCAGACGTCACAGTGAAGCCATAGGCTGCTAGGCCAGTCACTGACCCCTGATTCTGGAGATCTGGGGGAGCACTGGAGAACCTGCACTTGAGGTTCCTAGGTGACAAGGATATTGGTGACTTGGGAACCACACAGCTCTGAACCATGTTTTCCCCATGGGCCACAGAATGTCAGAGGGCAGGGTCTATAGCCATCAGCTTCTGGTCACATAAGTCACTGTACAAATGAGGAAACTAAGAAAATTTCCAAGTTAGAGGAGAGCCTGACTGATGGTTCAGAGTGATTTGCTGCTGACAGCACTTAATGCACACACTAACACAAATACACACGCACACGCACGCACACACACACACAAATACACACGCACACACGCGCACACACACACACATCCACAAATAAACATAGATAACACAATAAACACAGACAGATACACAGACACACAAAACAGCCCCCTTCTCCCCTTTTCTCTTGCTGCTCATGCTTCTGCCACACTGGAACATCTGTGCTCCCAAATGTTGCAGGCTTCTTTCTCTGTGACCTCTAACCTCCGTCTAAGTCCTTCTCTCCTCTGAGAAGGATCTGCTCTGGCAGCTCCCACTTGTATTTCCAGGTGTTGCTCAAATGTCACCTCCTCGGGCTCTCCTTGACTTGACAGTTGACATAGCAGTCATTCCTGTCTTCCACACCCATCCGGGCATTTACTTCATTATGCCCTAAGAGATGTCGCAAAGTGTCAGTTTTCCTCATTGGTTAAGAGCAGCCTGAGGGCGGGACTATGTATTTCTGGATCCCTGGTGCTCACTACTTTGCACGGTGCACAGTAAGGATTCAACCGTTCAGAAGTGCAGGAGAGATAAAGCAAGCTCCTCCTACTGTGTGGTTCCATGACCTTGGGACTGACTTAAACAAGACTGCAAGCTTCAGGAAGACAGAGATGTGTACGACTGTACTAGCATAAGACAGACACTCAAGATATTTGCTGAATGAAGAAACTATAAATGTATTTTTCAGTGGGATTTCCCTTTTGGCCAACTAGATCTCCAGAGGGCTCTATTGCTGTAGGATGTCTACCTCCTAAATACATTTAAATAAAGCTTTATTTATTTATTTACTTATATTTATGTGTATGTGTGTGTCTACATGAATTTATGTATACCACGTATGTGCGGGGAGGAGGCAAGAAAGTCAAAAGAGTGTGTTGGATCCCCTGGAACTGGAGTGGTGGTGAGTTGCCTGACATAGGTGCTGGCAATTAAGACTGAGTCTTCTGCAAAGACAGTAAGCACTTGTAACTTCTGAGCTACCTTTCCAGCCCCTGGATATACTTTTTGATGAGATGCATGGTCCATTTGAAGTAGAGAAAAATCTTTTACTCCAATAAAAAGGAACCAATCACGAGGCAGACTCACAGCTGGAGGAGCGAGCAGGGAGCAGAGAGAACACAGCTGCTCCGAGGCACATGTCAGCAAGAGCTCGGTGATTTGTGGTTTGTTTCTGGACCAACAGCAACAGAGGAGGACGGAAAACTAAGTTCAGTCCTGGGAGTGGGCTGAATGGCTCCCAGACGGTACACCATATTTAAATTCTGCCCACAGGTAGACTCTTTAACCTGGGCCTCCAGAATTCCCACACACCAAGAAAACAAAAGTCTCAGGGAAGGACAGAAGCAGCCGCGAATAAGGACTAACAGAAAGAAGTAGGTTCACACACCCTTCCGGGCTTTCAGACACCTGATCCGGGCCCACAGACACCCCATACAGGCCCGCAGACACCCCGTCTGGGCCCTCAGACACCCTGTCCAGACCTTCAGACACCCTGCCCAGGGTTTCTGATACTGGTGTTATTGATACAGAGTAGATATCTATAAAATGTTCTTTGTAGCAAAATCAAAGCTGGAGTCACAAAGATGGGTAGTTCAGGGCAGGGACCCCAAACCAGCACTTCCAGAAAGCTGCTTGCTTCTCTAGGCAGCAATGTCACATGGGAGCTCTGGCTTTTTATCTATTGCTCACTGACCACACTCCAAAGGCCCTAGGTGGAGGTGGGGACTAGAACTCCAGTCCATTGCTTCCTTCTTGTGGACAGCTTTGGAACTGGATCTCTAGATTTTCATGTGAAACTAGACTACCTCTGTTCCCGAATTTCAGGCCATCACCACTTCAGGGTGGAGAATGGCATGGAAAATTCTTCTGGTCAAGAGGAAGAACCTGCTTAACATTCTGGATAAGCGGCTCAAGTGGTTCAGGGACCACCCTTAAGGAAGGGGTGCTGGCCTTGAGCCACAATAAAGAGACAGGTCAAATTAGTCCTTGAATGAGATAACACACTTTTCTCTATCAGGATTCCAGTCTCCTAGGGCAATGTCTCCTAAAAACACCGCTAGGTTCTGTTGGGTAGGCCCACCTCACACAGAAAGGTACAAACTTTTCTTTTTCTTTTCTCTTTTTTTTTCCTGTCTCTTTCTTTCGGATGCTGACCAGAGCCGAAATACTTTTTCTGACACCCAGCCTTTACTCTTTGTCTATAGCCCCTCCCCTGGACCACGTGGCTGCCTGCCTCCCTGTGGCTGACCTCCAGGCTGGCTTAACTCAGACAACACAACCTTTCCCCATTCTCATGGCCAGACAGCTGCTGAGATTTATAGCGTGCCTCTTCTGGGGGCTTATCTTTTAAATGCTAATGAATTATTTTTGAGCTTCAACCAACCAAGCAACCAAGCAACCAACCTGTCAGGACCATCTAGGAAAACGTGAAAAAGAATCAGTCCGAAGTTCTAGAAGTAGAAAAGTTAAAAATCCCCAAATTCAGTAGGACTGACTATAACACTATATACCGACTGGGTATCCTCGCTGGGGTCTTCTGCAGGAGAGCTTCGCTTCCCAATCTAGTTCTTCCAGGACCTGAGTTCATTCCTACTGTGACTAGTAGGAGAGCAGTAAAGATCAGTGTGTGTGTGTGTGTGTGTGTGTGTGTGTGTGTGTGTGTGTACCTGGGCTAACCTTGCCCCTGAGCGAGGCAACTGTGGTGACCACACGGCAGAGCTGAGCAAAGCTGGGTTACTACAGAAATCCAGTCTCTTTGGGTCCCCTGGAAAGCATGCTGACATGGACCAGGAGAGATGGGGAACAGGCAGCAGGCCAGTATGAAAACTAGATGGGGATGATAGCAAGTACCACCCATCTATCTGCGGATAGAAACCGCGAAGAGACGTCAAGCAAGCTCACTACTGGTCTCCTCTCAATGAGAGGACATCGAGGTGGAAGCTGGGATTTGCTTAAAATGATGACCCTTAAGTGTCTAGACAGTTGTTCCCTGGCCCTGGCTGTGCTTGCTTCGAGTGTGGTTGTCAGAGACATTTGTACTTGGAGGAAGAAATAATAGGAGGATGCACTGAAATCTCAGAGGCCACCAAGCCCTTCAGCTCTTGCTGGGCTCATCAGGATAGATGCCACCCGCAGTGGCAGGGCAAGTGGTTTCAAGCCACATTGGCATGTCCACATGTCCCGTCTTGATTGGCATACTTTTGTGGAAATTACCTTGCTCAGTTTATCCTCCCCAACCTCAGGTCCTAGGAAACTTTTCACCAGTATCTTCTCACACTTCTGAGAGTAGGGGTTAACCAAGAAGAGCCGCGAGGAACAGTACATGTCTGGTCAAATCACAGCGCTCCCTTAGAGACCTTGTCCCGCAGGCACGTACCATCTGCTCCTCTTTCTCCATATGGGCATCACAGACGCCCTTCTCGCTGGGTCAGATGCTCGGCCGTCTGCCATCCCAGGCCAGCAAGCATCTCAGAAATGGATGTGCTACCGTGTCTCCACAGTGGAGCAAGCACCAGGACAACAAGCCTTTGGTTAAAAGGATGGTGGGCATGTGATACAGATGGGAATGAAGGCTCTCGAAAATAGGCAACAGAGGCATGATGGGGCCAAGGTCAGACAGCAGCGGCTCTGAGGTTCAAGCTTGTCGGGGCGATGGCGGGACTGCAGATGCTGGGCTAGATAAGCGGTAAGCCCGAGTGACGTCTTAGGTACTATTTGTTGATGTGGATCTTCTCTGAGCTCCAGTCTAGCCTCTGCTAGCACACCTCTGATTGTTTCCTGTGAGTCTAGCTGAAATGGGTAGAGGGAGGCAAAAGTGGGCAAGATGCTGGGATGAGAAGGATTAAGTCAAGTTAAAGTGCTCAGCAATTGGCCATCAGGTAGCACACTCTACGCACACTGTGCTTCTCCCTGCCCAGGCTTTTATATCCTGTCTGCATTCCTTTCCTCTGCTCGGAGCTACTCTGAGACCACCTTCGGCCTTCTTGGGGGTTCTCTTCTCTGATCCCCATCTTCTGAGGCCCAGTTCTCCCCCTCCTACTATTTAGACTTACAGGCCTGGCAGGCCACCCTCCCTAGCCCCTCTATCCTGCCCTGCTGGTGGACTAGAGTCACGTAGGCCTGTGTCGAAGTCCTCTCTCTTTCTCTTTCTCTCTCTCCAGCTGACAGACTTCCAGCAGTCACAGGCTTCCTGACAGGCTTCCTGGTCTCATTTACTTAATCTGAAAAATGAAGAACAGTAAGTTTCTTCACAGGTTTTTATTTTTTATTTATATTTTTTTTTATTAAAGTTGAGCCCATCATGGCATTTTCTGAGCTGGGAAGTGAAAGACAGCTTTTAGTGACCCTGCATGAAGCAGCCCGGGTCACTGCTGGGCTGCTGCCCTTGCTGTCAGCCCCTCTTTACCTTACACCTGTGAGTTCCTGTTCTGCCTTTGGGAGCTCCACAGCATGTCTGTCCCTCTCCCAACATGACAGTTCTCTAAGCTCCTCAGGCATAGCCTAGCTCCTCATCTCTTTTGGCACGAACAGCCTGCGGCTGTTTTCTGGTTGCTGGTCCCCTCTTTCCCCGCAGCTCTCAGCTCTGTGTACTGCAGCTCTGGAGTCAGAGGCCACATGCAGGCCTCTAGCTGTGTGACTTGGGGGCAGCCATGGTCTCTAAGCTTCAGCAGCTCCCACAGACCTCATCGGAGCATTTGAGTGATGTTGGGGTCCTGTCTTCCTGGCTACCAGAAGTGCGCTCCACCAGGGCAGACCTGGCACAGTGCAATGCCGTCGCCAGAAGAGGGCTCCACAGCCCTGCGTTGCTCCCGCGCTTGCTCGGCACATGCATGGCCAGCTCTTTAAAGGACATTTTATGGTGGAGTCCACATAAAATCCAGTCCACATTTCTGAGGCACGGTTTTCCTTGAACTTTTAACGGGACTAAATTTCTGGGTCCCCCAAATTGTTAACGATTACTTCTAACATCATCTCAGGTACTTAAATCTGCTCCGGAGCCTGAGGCCAATTTAATGTTTCTAGCGAGTAGCAGGAGATTCTGAAGAGTTCTTTCACGGCTTACAAGCTAGCAGCCCTGGGGCTCAGTGCTTCTGGGCTTGGTTTGATTTAGCTCAGTAAATTCATTTGAGTCTCCATCCCTCCCCAAAGTATTTTTTTTTCTAATCCTTTTTTCTTTGGAAGGTGGAGATGGAGTTACATATGAGGACTGGCCCGTCTGAAAGCACACATGGGGCCATGCAGGAGTGAGGAGATTGAGGCAGGAACAGGAGATGGGGGAGGGGTTTCTTTGGTCTCTTGACCTTAGTCTCTGGGCTCTGGGCCTTTGCTTCTCTTCTCTGTCTCACACCCTTCTCTGGTTCTGAGGAGAAGATTCTTGTGACATCCCAGAGTTAAGCATTCTTCTATTTCCACCTTGTCCTCCTGCCCCCCCCCCTCCCGCCCCCAAAAGCAAGCTAGTGACAGCAGGGACTTTGGTCTCCCTGGTCCTCTCTGCCTCTCTAGTGCTCTGCCCTGTTCTGGCCACTGTCAAGTTTCATCATAAATTTTATGACTAAACGGATGCTTCTCTGATTCTTTTTCAGTCCCCGCCTCTCGGCTCCCCATGTCCACACTGGTCCCGCCAGCTCTGTCAGACCTGATATCTGAACAGCTTCTGAAGAGACCAGAAGTCCTTGGGGATGCTTCCTCTGTCTCTGACTCTATCTGTCTGTCAGTCTCTCTCTGTGTGTGTGCGTGCACGCGTGCATGTGTGTAAGAGAGAGAGAGAGAGAGACAGACAGAGAGAGAGAGAGAAAGAGAGAGAGAGAGAGAGAGAAAGAGAGAGACTAAGCCCCTCAGCCCCTCAAGTGAGCAAGGGATTTCTCTCACCTCTTCAGGAAAACCCTCTAACATTCTCTCTCTCTCTCTCTCTCTCTCTCTCTCTCTCTCTCTCTCTCACACACACACACACACACACACACACACACACATACACTCAACAGGCCAGAGTCAAAAGATACCTTGAGTAGGAGAAAATAATTGTCAGCTATATATTTGATGGGGGGGGTGTTAATATTTACAATCTATAAAGAAATCTAAAAATTAAATACAAATCAATAAATGGGTTCATGACTTAATAGTTTTTAGAGGAAAAAACAAATGTCTAATACATATTTGAAAAAGAGTTCGATATCCTTAGCTATCATGGAAACACAAATTAAGGCTGCTTAGGAAAACCCAAACAAACAAGAAACTGCACTGAAATTTCATCCCCTCCCAATTAGAGTGGCCACCATCAAGAAAGCAACTGCTGATAAGGATGTGGGGAGAGAGGCTTGCTTATTAAATGCTGGTGGGAATGCAGATTGGTGAAGCCACTATGGAAATTAGTATTTTATTAAAATTAAAACTGGAGGCACCATAGGACCCACTGATACCATTCTTGGGCACAAACCGAGGGGTTCTAAGTCAGCACATTGCAGACAGACTTGCACACCCATATGCTTATTTCAGCGCTGCTCACAACAGCCAGGATATGGAGCAAGCCTAGATGCCCATCCACAGATGAGCAGATAAAGAGAATGTGGTACAGATACACAAAGGAATTTTATTCAGCCATAAAGAAAGCCATTATGGCATTTGCAGGAAAATTGATAGCGCTCAAAATTATTTTGTTAAGTAAAATAGGCCAGACCCAGAAAAACAAATATCACATTTCTTTTATATACAGAATCTAGATTTAAAATCATATATGCATCTGTGTATATGTATGTGTATTTATGTATATACTAAATGAAAGTGGAAAGGGGACTGAGAGAGGGAAAGGAAGAGGTCTGAAGGGAGGAGAGGGAACAAGAGAGGGCAATGGAACAAGGTGGCATGGAAGCAGAAGGGAGGATGATATAGGAGAAGCAAGGAAACCAGCAAGATGCAGAGAGGTACGGGAGATGTTAGTGAGGGAGGCAAATAGGAATAGGTGTAATGATGTGTGTGTGTGTGTGTGTGGAAATGTCACAGTTAAACCAATTTCTTTGTATACTAACAAGAAAATTAATAATAATAAAAAAGGCATGACCTACAGGTAGAGCTACTGCATAAGCAGAAGAAAATATCATGTTCCGTGCAAGCTCAATATTCATGGGTGAAATGGCACTTATCTGAAATTCACTTAAAATACGCCAGGTGAGTAAAGGGCAACACAAGGGGGGCAGGCAGGTGGTAGGCTCAGGAGGGTCACCTCCTTTCCGTGTGTATCCTTACATCCTCTAACTTTCCCACAATACAAAGTCAAACCCAAAATTAAGAGAGGAGTTGTCAGCCCCTTTCCCCTGGTGTTTAAACTCCCAAGGCAGCACGCACACACGAGAAACAGCCCTTTCAGTCACCGGTGCTGGTGTCCACCTGCAGTTGCAGAACTCAGGCGCTCAAGGCTGTGGAGTCCGGAGTTGGAGGTCTATGCAGTGAGATTCCATCTCAGTAAAACAAAACGGGAGGCAGAGAGGAAAGGATGGAAGGAAGGAAGAAAGGGAGGGCAGGAGAGAGGGAGGAAGGCAAGCCCCTTGTTGCTCTGTAACTTTCTGAATTCATGTGTTACTTTCTTGTCATTGAATTACTTCTGAGGGCAGGGCTATGCCTTCCATCTCTTTCTTGACAATAGGGCTGGTTTCAAGAACACTTGATGGACCCCATTCCACTCTTTCCCTTTGCTGACAAAATCTTTAGTCTCATTGTCCTTGGAATTTTATTCTTCCACTCTTACCCCACCCCAGCTCCTCGCTGGCTCCCCTAGTGAGATGGGGGTACTGCAATGTGCACGACTCCATTGTTTCCTGGGTAATCACAGCCTCTCCACGGGTTGATCAGTATTTAATTAGATTCTAATGCAGTCAAGGTCTTGGGGAGTGCTTCAGGGCTGGCAAGGGACTGGTCTCCCAGCCTCCCCTATATCTGATGTGCCCCCACACAGATTTAACTGTGATGGAGTTTCTCTCTCTGACCTCCCTACTTTCTAATACCTCCACTCCCTGTCTTTTGATTAAACTTCTGTGTTGTGGGCCTGAAGTGGCTGCAGCCTTCAGGGAAGAGAGGATAGGGTCAGTCTTGGAGCCCCTCATGACTTTCCTCATGGGCCTGACTGCAGTTTCCGTAGAAACTACATCTGTAGCCCTTGAGGAAGAGCAGGGGATGGTGGGGTAGCTTTGCGCTGGTCCTGGGGGAGAATATTACTAAACATTATATATAAACAAAGATATTTACTACGGGATGGGCACTGGTCCTGGGATTTTGCATTAGCTCGTTTAAGTCTCCTAACAAGTCCTGGAGATGGATTCTGTGATTATCCTAATTCTACAGGCTAGGAAACCTAGGCTGGGGGAGGGGTTAGCTAATAAGCACCAAATTACATAGCTAATCAGCCAGTGTGCTGAGATCTGAGCTCAGGCAGTCTGACTCAGAGTCCATGGACCAGTTTTCAATGAGGGAGGGGTGCCACAATCAGATCAGAAGATAGCATGGATCTCCAGCTCCCAGAAGACTACCCCCATCCCACAACCCATTTGGTCCCCTCAAGGACCAATGTTCTTGGCTGCAGTGTACATGGCAGATCCTTCCAGAATGTTGCAGGGTGACAGTGATGCATAGATCAAATAAAGGGCACTGGTGTTTTTGGCTACAGAGCAGGGCTGGTAGCATGGGAGGCCAGATGAGGCTGGCAGACAAGAGCTTATTTATGTGCTTTCTCTTTGTCAAAGGGTCCTTTTCAAATGACTCAATCGACTATTAATCTCAATGGAACATCAACTCTAGCAGTGAAATAAAAAGAGTAAGAAAACCTGCAAGAAGACAATGCATACATCTTAGTCCAGTTCTGGACAGGGGCACATGGGGACACTGGGAAACAACTCTTCCAAGGCTTGCCAAAGATCTTCAGCCCAGCGTGTTTCTTGTCCTTAGCCCTGCCCTAAGCCACCTTCTCTCCTCCCCGGTCTTTCTTGCTTTATTACAGAGCAACACATACTCAGTCTCTTTTAATTCACCTCCTGCAAGGATGGTTTGGTAGAAACACCTCTGATTCCTCAAAGGACATAAATCAACTCCTTTCAAGGAGTTTGGCTCTACAGAGACCTTAAACTATTAACACTTTCCTTGAAAAACGGGGTAGCGATGTGGGAATGAAAAACAGAGAGATAAGGGCAGGGAGCTGGAGAGGAAGGTTGGGAGGAAAGGGCTGCAGAGGTGGAGGTAGCGGTGTGGAAAGTAGACTAGGGACATGGAGGTGGAGAGGAGGCTAGGGAGGGGAGAAGAGGGTAAAGGGTGTTGAGGTGACTGTAGGAATGGGGGAGGCAGGGATGTACTGAGGATGGTAGGGCTGTGGAGAGGGGAGGAGAGATGTGGAAGGGAGGGCAGGGTTGTGGAGAGCAAGATGCTGCCCTTGGCTTGGTTTAGAGGAATACCTGCAGAGAATTCACCTGCTGCTCAGTAAAAGGCAGCAACTGTCTTGTGGAAAGAAACATAACTGCAGAATGCATTTATATTTTCATAAACTCTGCAGAAGTGTGGGACCAAGGTGTTCTGAAGAGGCTGCTGGGCCATTTTATGGTAGCAGCAATAGGACAGGACAACAACAGAACCTGAAGGAGAGAGGAATAAGTGGCTGCTATCGGGCTGAATCCCAGATCTTCAGTCTGGCCTTCCTTTGACGTCCTTCTACTTATCTCCCCAAGTGTCTATCGCCTTTGCTTTGTGGAACCACTGGCTGACATGGGCTTCCACCTTCCGGGGTGCTCCTCAGATCCAGATGGGATGTTAAGAACAGAGTCACTTGAGGAGTGTCACAGGTCCTTCCGGAGACCCCCCCATCCCAGAACAGGGGTCTACTTTCTGCTTCACCACTTCCATGGGAAGATCTGCTCACAGGACACCCCTGCCAGTGGCGCTCCTGACCCAGCTCTCTTGTCCGCCTCTCTGTAGTCACTTCTGTGGTAAATAGTACCCTACTCTTTTCCATGCCCATGAATAGTGTAATGAGAAAATTATGGGATTTGGGTTTAGAATAACCTTGACTCAACTCAGGTCTTCTCCTTAAGGGCAATTTGGCATGGGTAAAAATTTTCCTTTAACTCTCTCATATGTGAAAGGGGAACAATACTATGTACTCACCTCAGATAGTTGAAAGAAAAATGAGGAAAGGGCATCAGAAAACACTGTTGAGTAAACTCATCTGCCAAAGATAATTTTAAAATCTGAAGGAAACACACAGAAAATAAAACCAACAGAGGGACAAAGCAATAGAAACTAGTGGGACCATATTCTCTGAAGAGGAGAGAACGCAGATAAACCCAGGTCTTAGCATCACTCTTGCCTTTTAGTAAAACAATTAGTTCAGAAGTAACAGGGACAAAAAAAATGTGAAATTTTGTGGATTTCCCTTTCCTGCTCAGGGTTAGAAGCCTGAATACATCCTCTCCAGCCATGCAAAGTTGGAGTACTAAAAGGCTTCATTTGAAGGTCTGAAGCTGAAAGCAAATATCTTCCCTTGCTGGACTTACAGCTTTGAGTTGGATTAAAGGAGTCTTGGCCTGTTAGCCCTTTCACATGTCTGCAAGCAGAAAACCAAAGACCTTTCTAGAGAAAAAACACTTATTTCACTACCGGTGATTTGTTCCAACAGTTTCCAAACACACTCACTAGCACAGAACACATATATCTATGTACACACATGACAAAGGCACCACAAGTGAAAATCAGATGACGTTATAATAAAGGGACCCACGAATTATTGAAATATGGGTATTATCAGACTTGGAGGACTATGCTTACAGTCAAATAAATAAAAGCTTGAAAAACTTGCTGGGAACGGAAACTAAAAGGTGACTTGGCAATTTTGGGAAAAATTTCAAACAGAAATTTTAGAATTTAAACAGTACAACAATTGAAATTAGGAGTTCAATGGATGTGTATGCATGTTAGTTAAATGTACCTTATAAGGAAATCAATATACTTTGGGTTAAAGGAACTATCTAGAAACAGTATGAGAGGAACATACATGTCCTTGTACAAAGCTTAGCATGTAGAAGTCAATAAATGGCATGTCTCTTCCCTCCTTTCAGGTTGTAAAAAGAATCTTATCTCAGGAAACCTTTTCAGATTCATTTATTGATCATTCTATCACTCTGAATTTCCTCACACCTCTGTACTTGGTTTTTCTATTGAGATCAATTAGTGTAAGGGCTTAAGTCACTCCTAAAACTTAGGGCTCTTGGTCAAATGTTTCCCATTCCACACACACACACACACACACAAAAGAGTCCAGTTCCTGTCCTGAGCTCTGGTGACACATATCCAAGGATAAAGGGTCAGGTGAATTTCTAGTATGGCCTGCTTCCTTGTGATGAATGCTGGCACAGGGGACCTGCTAAGGACAACCACAAAGGTTCCAGGGCTCAGAATAAACATGGAACATGCACACACGCTCTTTTCTCTTTCCTCAGAGTTTGCCATCTTGGCTCAATCTGGAAACGCTGACGGACAAAGCTAGTGAGAGATACTGGAGACCGCCACTAATATGACAAGCAGAGCTGTCCACACGGACACATGCACCTCTGTTCTAGAGGCAGCCATCCAGGGACTTTGAGGCTCACATGGCTCCTGCCAGAAATGCCTTCATTCTGTGCACTGACTTTTGTCATCGAGTTGAATCACTCTCAAGCATCGGAGCAATAGGGATAAAGGTGTCCCGACTAACAACATCTCTATCTCCAATCTGGGTCACCTGCGACCTCTGAGCAGACCAGGGCTGATAGCCTGTCACTCTTCATAGGCTCCAAAGAATAAGGAAGAAGGATGAGCCCTAAGAAGAACCTTGAAAGCTTGTCAGTGGGCTCTGGTGACTTAGACAAGATTGATGGAAGTGCTGGGGGGGGGGCGCAAAAGGCTGGACTGTTCTAGGAGTGTGAGGAGGCCAGGGGTGTTGTTCTGGGCAGGTGACAAAGATCAATGAAGTAGCTATGCTTTGTAGAGCCTAAAAGACCTACAGAGTCCAACACTCCATTTTTACCAGTGCTACTTCTACAACAACAACAAAAGATTTCTTAGAACTGGAAAAATTATGCTGTATTTTCAGTGTATGTGTGTGTGTGCGTGTGTGTTTGTATACCCATGCACATACATAGACCCATTCATATTATCAAGGGTAAAATGGCATTAATCAATGGCCTTTGTGTGATTGGTGGTGTGTGCCAGGCACTGGACTGAGCACCAGTACTAGAGATTGAAAACTGATGAAGACATAGGGTCTCCAGCACGCACACCCTCAGAATTTGCACCAGGGACGGTGCACCAGCTGTATGACGACACAGGCAATCTTGACGGCTCTTCCCTTCTCCCAGCCTACTCTAGAGCTCCTTCCATTTACTGACTGGTTTCTGAGCCAGGCGAATGGTTTTTTAGTTCCCTTCTGGTCTCCAAAAACAGCGCAGGAAATTTCAAGCAAGAAGCAGTTTCCTGGTCTAGCGTCACCCGGGGTAGACAGGATATTATGAGGTCAAAGATGGATGACCTGCTGGGAAGTGGGAGAGGATGGAGGTCAGCACGTGAAGGCTTTCAGAATCTATTTGTAGCTCCACTTGGAATAAGCTGGGTGAGTGGTTGTATCTTGCGTTCCTTGTGGCTTTTATTTCTCTTCTGGTCTGAAGCCAGGTTAGGTTCTGGACTTAGTGACTATTTAGTCTCTTCTAGTTCCTAGACCTACTGCATAGGCCTTTTGCTCAGGGAAGAGGGCAGGTCCCTCATGCAGGACACTGCCTTGGAAGGACAGGCCTCTGGTTGCCCTGGAACCCATGGAGCTGAGGAAGAAGTGTGCTCAGTTGCTCTGCCCAATTGTGTGCCCGGCAACTGCACCTAAAAGGCCACACTGGGTGTAGGCTCACTGGTCCTGGCTTTTCCCCCAAGCTCTCACCCCGACTATAGAAACAGCAGGTGTCTGAGAACTATCCCTTCTCTTCTCAGTGAGAATCTATAGCCAATTACTGAACCTAGGGAGGTGGAAAATGCTTCTGTCTGGCCCTGGAGCGAAAGAAAACTCAGCGTTTCTTCTGGGCAACTCTGTGGAGGACAGGGATGCAGGCAAGCCCCCGAGAGCCCAAAGAGCTGTCAGCCGAAGGCTTTAATAACAGAAAAGGCGGCTTAAAATAAGTGCAAACCTTGATGGTCTTATCTCTTCCACAGTTGGTCTGTGGTTGTTTGCCTGTGTGTGTGCATGCAAAGAGCAGGAACTCTCCTTGGGGTCCAACAAATTGGTGGCCTTGTTGTAAGAGTCTGTGGCAGCTGGAAGAGGCAGTGAGCCAATAACAAAGGGCTGAAATAATTGGTCTCAGGATGTAAGCTCCCTCTGGTCTCTGCCTGTCACCCTCTCCAGCTACAGGGCCTCAGGCAGGCCGGCACACACCAGCTGGTGTGACACCTTTCCGTCACCAAGGTCAATACTTCCTTTTATCAGATTGCATCTGTATGATCCATGAGTGAGGGAGACAGGGATGGGGCCGTGTAAATGAGAAGGTCTTGTTTGTCACTATGTGGGCTATGTGGGAGGTATCAGCAGGTCACCTCCCGCTGCACCTTACGCTCCGTGTCTGATCATTAGGTCAGGCGATTCCCGCATCATCTAGCTACAGGGAAAGGATGACTCATGCCTATAAAGGGGGGACATGTGCCTGTTCGTGGGCTAGATGTTCAGCACACACTGCCTAGCTGATGCTAGTGAGGCTCAAATGGAGTAGGAAAGGCTAAGAAATTTACACCGAACCACAAATACGTCAATATGAAAGTCGATATATTTTTACTGCTTGCTGGCTACTCAAACCTAGAAAATCCTGACAATGCCTGTCATAGACTATCCGAAATATCCATTCCTTCCACCCCTGAGCTCTGGATTCTGTGGGCCAGATTGGTCAATGAATGAGAGATGAAAGGTAGGAGGGCGAGTCCTCACGCAAGGTTTGAGTATGGATTGCTGGGCCCCCATGTCACTTCCTGAATTCCAGAGTCAAATGTTCTTTCAAGCTCACCTGCTTCCATTAGCACCTACAGCCAGACTCGGCTGCATAAGGCTGAAGCTTAATTATATTTAAAAATCTATTGGTTCCATTAGGTACGACTAGAGTTCTATTTTAAACTTCCTCTGCAGAATGGTACTCACCGGAACTAGGTGAGTGACATTAGCATTTTTCTTTGAGATCTTGAGACCCAGAACTTAGGCACAGACATTTCTTCTTCTTCCTCCCCACCTGCCTGCTTCCCGAGTCCTACACAGAAGTGTTCTAAAGATCCGAAGTGGTGCAGAGGGCAAGAACAGGGGTGAACTCAGGGTAGGGCTCTCGCCTGCAATCCCAGCATGCAGGAGGCAGAGGCAGGAGGATTAGACTGTGGTATAAGTTCCAGGCCAGACCTACAGAGTTCCTAGACCCTGTCTCAGATCAGGCAGCAGCAGGGCAAGACCCTCAGAGCTTTAAGCTCCATCATTGCCACCGTATCACCGGTTAGAGTGAAGACCACTGGGCGAAGCTGGGATGAGCTGGGTGGCCCTGTTCAGTGCTCAGTGCTAAACGGCCTTGGCAGTGGAGGAAAGGGCCTGTGCAGCTGTGCATCAGAATGACTGCAAGGAGGGGAGACCCAGCCATAGCCAGGTCCCTGGCTCTGTGGGGGATGCTAGCGGAGCTCTCTCATACCCCAAGGATCCTCCACTCAGTGGACTTTCCCCTTTGTGGAGTGGCCTCTGGGTGCTACATTATGTGCTCAGGGTTATGGGAGTATGGTGTGGGGGTATCTCTGGGCACTCACCACCACCAAACATGGAGCAGCAAGAAGGCATGGGTGCAAGGCAAAGTCCTTTCCACAAAGTATACAACAAGGAAAATAAGGGCCATGCGCATTTTGTGAGTGTTAATTCATGTGGATCTTCTCTTCTATGATCCCAGTTTACAGATGGTGAAGTCAGAACTCTACAGAGTCGCCTTGTTTATCAACAGACGGAAAAGGGCCTTAAGCCAGGCCCTGCTTCACAAGAACAGTGAGCCAAAGTCCTTGCTCCATAGCCCCTGGCTGCTGGGCATGGAGGGAGTGCAGCTCACACAGGCCCTGCTGCACACATACCTAAAGTTCCAGCTTTTATGCTTTGCTTGCTTAACTCTTGGGGCATCCAGAAGGGTATTTTCCCAGCATCTTCTGTCCTTTATCTCACTAAGAAACAAGCAGCCATCAGAAGCCAGTAGAGACAGGGAGGGTTGTCTGTGTCTAGGGCCTGGGCATTCATTTTAAGCAGAGAAACTGCAGGCTTCTGAGAATCCAGTCATATGTGAAGAGGAGCTCACAAGGATCAGTGGGGTGGGGCTGTGGGGAAGGGGTCACAGTGGGCTTCCAAAAGCCCTGGGTCACTCTTAGACCCTTGCAAGGCTAAGAAGCCAATAGTTCTGATGGGGAGGGGCATCAGCCTCCAGTCGCTTAAATTAATGCACAATCCAATTTAATTTCCCTTTAGGAAATTACACATTCCTAAAAAATACATGAGGAGTCAGAAAGGAGCCATGGCAACAAAGAGGCTGAGCATCGGCTTGTGAGCTTGGAGCTGCCCCTCCCGTGTATGGGCCCGTCTGGTGTTCTAAGTTAGAGCCTTCTGACCCTGTGCAAAGCAGAGCTCCTGTGGAAGAACTCCAGAACATCCAAGTCAGCAGACACGGCTGTCTGCAGCTGAGGACTGACGGAGGCTCGTGCCGTCCCAGGTTTGCTTAGACACAGTGGAGCCAAGGGGTCCATGCTGCTCATGCCTGTACTAGAGCTCTGCCTGGGCACCAGGTGCTGGCTCTCTATCTGGGTCAGGGGTCTTGAGTGGGTTAAGCTGGCACTGACCATACAACATGTGAGCAGCTATGCAGACCTCACTCACGGCTGCTATTCATTCCCACAAGAACCCTGCGGGATGGGGCTGGAGAGATGGCTCAGCCATTAAGAGCTCTGACTGCTCTTCCAGACGACCAGAGTTGGATTCCCAGCACCCACATGGCAGCTCACAACTGTCTGTGACTCCAGTTCCACGGGATCCAACACCCTCACACAGACAGATATGAAGGCAAAAACACCAATGTATATGAAATAAATAAATTAAAAAAAAAAAAGAACCCTGTGCTGGCCAAATTCCTTCTTCAATACTTAGGCCAGGAAACTGAGGCTCAGGTATTCAGTTGCCTTGGCTTTATCAAGGTATCCATTCAATGAGCATCCATTCTTGATCAGGCATGTGCTATCTAAGTACTTCATATGCAATACCTCCCTTGGTTGAGGGGCCCTAGCCCCCAACACATGACATGCAAGTGTTTTTTCTGAGCTTTTCTGTGATGTGCTGGAAGTGCCTGTTACTCACTAAATGAAGAGCAGTTATGACTGACCTTGGGTAGGTCTCCAGGAACAAAAGTAAGTAGTGGAACTGACAGACATGATGCCATCAGACATGGGAGGATATTTATATCTGTAATATATACAGATTACACAGACACAGGGCCCCAAAGGATGAAAAGCAGTAAGACCTGGGGCTTAGTATAGAACAGTGCAGATTACCATGTAAACAGATGCATTACCATGTGGTCTGGGGAAGTTTCACAATAAATGGAGCAATGAGCTGCAGTGGGACCTGGAGGAGGAGGCCCACAGTTTGCTGGGGTCGCCTGGGAAAGCACAGGAGAGGCAGGGAAGCTCGTCCAGGTCTAAAGTGAGTGTGGGACTTGATGCCCCATTTGAGTCAAGAAACTGCAGGCTTCTGAGAATCCAGTCATTGTGTGGAGAAGAGCTCACAGTGGGGGACAGTGGGGAGGGGCTGTGGGGAATGAGTTCCACTGGAATTACAGGGGGAGCCCCGGGCCACTCTCAAAACCTAGCAAGAATCAGAAGCCAACATTTCTGATGGGGGAGCACACCAATCAGACTTCAGTGACTTAAGCAGAAAACCAGCCCACAAATCACAATCCCAGAGAACCTAGACAACAATGAGGACCCTAAGAGAGACATACATAGATCTAATCTACATGGTAAGTAGAAAAAGATGAGATCTCCTGAGTAAATCAGGAGCATGGGGACCTTGGGAGAGTGTTGAGAGGGAGGGGAGAAGAAGGGAGGAGAGCAGAGAAAAATGTAGAGCTCAATAAAAATCAATAAAAAAAAACCAGATCAGAACCCAATCACTGGTAAGAAGACAAAAACAACAAAACAAAAAACAAAAACCTCAAAACAACAAACCAACCAACCAAACAAAAAAACCTAACAAACCATCCCTCCCCTGTGCATCCGGCGTGATGCACATGACCTGGTGCGGAGACCTGAGCAGAACTGAGCGGATGCAACCCAGCAGGAGCTCTGCAAACAGCAGGTGCTTGCTGAACACATGCTGCACCACGGATTAGCAGGGAGACAAGTAATCGCGGTGCCTCTGTCATCCTCTTATTTTCTTATCACTCAGATGAATCGGGTTTTAACAAATGCTCCAAGCAGAGACTTCATTACTACAGAAACCCCAATTGCTGGATAAAGATCTGCTTTACTTATGAGCTTGGAGTTACTGTCAGAGAAGTGATGCTGATATTGAGGCTTGTGTTTCGTCCAGGGTCCTTCTGGTGGGGATGGCGGTGGGGACAAGCTCTGCAGCCAAGATGGTGACCAACTTTGGGAACATCTTCACAGCCTTCATCTTTGCTGATCCGGACACATGCTTGCTCATGTTCTTTGTGTTAGACCACCCCAGGGTGTGTCTGTTGGGCCATATGAGGGAGGCCCCAAGCATGAACATCTTTATCAGCAACATTTGCACCTCGACTCCTGAGATAGCTTTGTGACTGGAACACAAAAGCATGCCAGGAGACATTTCATTAGTTTAGCACCAGTGAGGAACAGGTAGCTCTCTCAATGGGCTAGCTGAGGCAGAAAGGCCAAGGGAGGAGAAGTGGGTACCAGGAAGCACTGAGCCCTCCCCTCTGTGTGTCTCCTACAGCTCTGACAGGAGCAGTAAATTGACCTCCTTGGAAGTTCACATCCATGTTGTTCCCCTTTCCGCTCCCCGCTCCCCGCTCCCCTTCCTTTTGCCTCTCTCCTGGGCTCCATCGGTCACTACCCTCCACATGACAAGCTTTCCTTGACCAAACTTTACTCAGCTACTTTTCTCAGCACCATCACCAAACACTTGGAGGAAACAATTTGAAGCGAGGAGGATTTATTTGGCTCGTGGTTGGAGAGAACCACAGTCCGTTACAGAGGGGACAGTCCATTAGAGTGGCAGATGGCTCCCAGCATACGGCTGGGACTCATGACCTCACATTTCATGGGAACAGGAAGCAGAGATGGGAGAGGAAATCAGAGCAGGATCGAAACCTCAAAGTCTGACCCTTAGTGATCCACTTCCTCTAGCACAGATCCACTAAGATAGTGCCACTGTAGGAGACCAAGTGCTCAGACACATGAACCTGTAGGGAGGGTTCACACTGAAACCACACCAGTGGGATTCCTCTGACTCACCCAGTTTTAAGGATCTATGTCTGTCTCTGCATGGCCCAATCCTACTAAAAGTCCTAGTAAATTAGTGTGTCTGGTCCTCACTGTCCAATCAGTTCCTCATCCTCCAGATCACCCTGGACTACCTCCAGCAAGAATCCCGATAGCCTGGCTTTGTCAGACTCCATTTTGCTCCAGAATCTTCCTCTTCATAAGTTTTCATCTACCAAGTCCCCTTCCCCCAGGCTATAAATTCTCGGTTATCTTTGCTGTATTCAAATGGAGCCTGTCTCAGTCCCGAGTCCTCCTTCCTCCTGTTTCAATTGTCTTGAATAAAATCTGAGTTTACTGCTTCATTGTATAGCTCTGGCTTCCATCAACACACAGCAGCCCCTAAGTACCATTCCTCGGAGGGGACAAGAATACAAGTTTGGAAGGGATTTCTGGTTTGTCCTAGATGCCCCCCCAAACTTTCCTCCTCCTGCCCCTCCTCTCCCACCAGCAGCTACTGAGGATCCTGGAGTGTAATTTGGGGGAAAAATGAGGTTGGCTGTGGAATCCCCACTGTGCGACTAATACCAGTTGAGCACCCTTCTCCCCAGCATGGGGCCTTTCACCAAGAATTGTCTTTCTGACTCCTAAATCCTGGGATTAAAGACGTGTTTTCTATAATTCTGTGTCCTAGGTATGATGCACGGGCGAGAAACCAAAGATCTGAACACAAGCAGAAGCAACTTGCACCAGTTATATAGCTACTAATGTGGGAACGCGGAGCCTGAAGGACCATGCAGCCTGTGTCCTTTCCTATTTACACGCCACAGACTCATCCACAGCAGCCGGAATCCCTGACAGATGTCTGCATAGTTGCACACACACAAACCAAGCTCCACACACGCACAAGCCTTCTTTACCAGCAAGTGACCTGAACGCCGCGAACTTTACAACTAATCAATAAACACACTGAAACATAGCTAACCTCCACATGTGCTGAAAATAAAATGCAGCGACTGTCATTTCAGCCCATCAAATTATCTAAAATTAGCATGAAAGAGGAGGGGGAGGAAAGAACGAGACTATGAATAGCCCTGGTAAGAGGCAGGGAAATGGGCATCTTCACTCAATGCCAATTGGCAGAGCTCCTTGGGAAAGGCATTTGGCAATATTCATTAAGAGGTCTAGACACCAAAATGACCCAAGAATTTTACCCAAGTGTCATTCAGAAGTAAAAGTATGGAAGTGCTCACCACAGCCTTGTCCATTGTAGCACAAGCTTGGTATTGACCCAAGCGCCTTATTGTAGGGATTGAGCTGATTAAGTCACACAAAGGAAAATGACTGAAGAAAATAGCCCAATGATGCTGACAGTGGCTGACTGTGGGTGACCACTCTGTAGTTTACACCCAATTGTCTTTTATTTTTGATTTTTCCCATTAATATTTTTTTAACAAAAGAACATCATGCTTCCGTGTCTAATAAAACAAACATCTGTGGAAAAAGTTGGGAGCAGGCCATTCAGTGAGAGAAAGCTGGGTACATGAATACAGAATTTAATGATGTGATTGAGTTGAGTCTACAACAGAAATTACCCAGCCTGTCAGTGACGTGCAAAGCAGCCGCTGTGGATATATGACTGGACATAAATAGCGGAGCACTCCCAGAGAGAGCTGCAATTAGTTTGGTTTTTATACCGCCGAGCCCCTTGTTAGTTTTCTTCATTGTTACTAGTTCTCTAGCATCTGCTAAGCAGATCGAGGCTGACCGTTCAGCCTAGTGCCAGGTGTGAGCTGTTCTTGCAGGCGTGTGCACACACAGACACAGATGCATGCACACATACACACATTATTTGGAGATGACTGTTTCACCAGTCAGGGTCCAGGGCCGGGCTTCCTGGGCCTCTTCACTGGGTTAGTAGGTTCTGGGAAAAGGAGCTTATGCAAACAAGGCAGTGGATGGCTGCTTTCCTTCTCTCCCACCTGGGGTGAAGGTGGTCCACGGATGGGGGAGGAGGATCAGGGCCAGGAGTATGGAAGTGGACCTACCCACTGGAGGCCTAGTTATGCATCTCCTTCCCCGCAGGAGTCCTTGAGAACAAATTTCTACTGGCTTATGCCCAAAGTGCACTCAACTGCAGCATGATCAGTGCTTGATCACACACACACACACACACACACACACACACACACACACACACACACACACACACACACAGAGAGAGAGAGAGAGGGGGGGGGGAGAGAGGCCAAGAGTGGCTGGGAGTCATAGGATGAAGGCTGCAAGGTCCTTCACGTCTGTGGTCGGCTTGGAAGATGCAACTGAGAACCTGTGGTTTGCCAAGGAGGGCACAGACTCCTACCTTTCTGGGGCTTGCTTGGCTTTTTCTTATTGATTTATCAACTTTGCAATTGCCATGTTTCTTGGCAGTCCCTTGGCGATTCTGCGTCCTTGGGGGGAAAGCATGTGTGAGAGGACTGTTGAGTCTCCAAGCATCCCAATGGACTACTGGACACAATGGTTTACGTCCTGTTGTTCCCTCTGTTGCCCATCCTTACATGAAGCTTGGCTCTAGCCTCCACAAGACTCTCTATCTTCTCCCCAGGGCCAGAGGGTCAGGTTGGCACTTGTCTCTTGGAGGAGACACAGCTCAGTTCACACTAACAAGAGTACAAACCTAGGATTCTGTCCTGTTCTAGGGAATTCCTGGACATGAACCTAAAGGCATAGGACCCAGCGGATGCCTAAAACATATAGAACACTTCTCTCCTAATTAAGAACCAGTGAGGGCTGAACTTCTCTCAAGCCTCTCACAGAGCGGTAGTTCCTTCACATTTGAGCTCAGCTGGACCTTACTTCACGCATGCATGCACACGCACATAGACAGGACCTTCTGAGCCATGAATGTCGACTGCCTCAGTTTCTGCACTGTGTGCTTGATTCTCCCTGAATGTGGCACTGAAAAGTTCCAATGGCCCTTCTCACCCTTGAGGAAGAGGAACCAGGAAAGAAAAGCATAGCTGGAATTTAAATTAGAAGTCTGAATTAAGGGGGGAGGGTGGGAAGACAGCTCAGACCCAACTAGGAAAGAAAGCTCATTAATGTTTTGGTTTCCCTCCTCATTAAGGAAGAGCTCGCTCATAAATATTCACAGAATTCTAAAGTAAGATGGAGGTGAAAGTTAATGCAGACCAATCAAGACTGCTGAGCAGCCTGACCAGGCTCTAACTTTCATTTCCCCAAAGCCTAGGGATCTGGAGCATTCTTATCTCTCAGAGAGGCAGAGGAGGGGAGCAGGACACCCCCACCATGTCCCTGGGCATCCTGTGAGAGCGGCTCAGCAGGGGAGTTTTGTCTCCTGAGTCTGGGGGAGAGGGGTACTGAATCCCAGTATGCCCTGCTCTCTTCCATCTATTATAACCAGACCAAAGAGGGTGCACAGATCATCCAGGATGATCAGCTCAGTCACACATTTTCTACAACCCACCCCTAGTCTTTGACCAGGAGAGTTCTCACCTCAGTGAGCCTTCTTGGACCCGGGCTTTCATCACACCCTGTTCTAGAGTCTGCAGAGCTCTCTGGTCCTGCACACTGTGGTCAGATTAATTTCCTACAGCTTGGGATTAATTGCATCATTCCTTCAAAAAAGCATTCATTGGCTCCCCCACTGCCTATGAATTAAATGCAAAGTCCTTGTGCTCTGTGGTCCAAACATTCCTTTATGACCGCAATCACCATTATTTTTTTATTCATTTCCCAAAGTTCCAGCCAAACGGAGCAAAGAGCTCCACTCCATGCTGCACTTTGCCTTCTTGCTGCCAACGCTCGCCTTGTTTGTGTGGCTCCTGCTCCCTGGAATTTCCTCCTCAGCTGATTCTACTGTCAAAAACATCTGCATCTTTTCCACTAAGCTTACCCCATCATCTCTTCCATTAAACTGGATCCCGTTTCCCACAACCTGGCGTGATCTCACCCAAAGGATTTGGCTCGTATGTCTCCTAGGCCATACGACTTTCTTGTGCCTTAGCATCCAGCTAACAAACAATCATCATCATCACCACAGTGATAACAATATTAGCTTCTACTTTCTGGTTGCCTCCTATGTGTCTGTTACTTTTGCATGCTTTCTGCCTGGTCTTAGTTACCCCATCTATCAGCTGTAGGTTCTGGAGAGGTTAAAAGTCCAACTCCCATCTGGCTACAAAGTCTTGCCGTCTTCTTCACTATATTGTTTTCACATTTGGAAGCCCCACTGCCTGAGCTGTGTCCTGTTAAAAAATGTACAAGCTCTACCCTCTACCTCTGCCATGGCCTTGGTCAATGAGACCTTATTTGGAACAGTGTCGCTGTGAATGTAAGGAAGTCAAGATGAGGACACGGTGGGAGAAGGTGGGAACTAATCCAATAACTAGTGGCATGATGACAATGATGATGATGATGATGATGACCATACTAGTGTCCTTCAAAGGAAAGAAACAGTTGGATCTAGACACCCAGAGATGTGATGTGGAGATAGAGGCACAGATGGGAGGGATGCATTCACAGGTCAAGACCTGCTGGCCACTGCCATTAGCCAGGAGTAAGACAGGGAACAGAGTCTTCCCAGTCTTCTAAAGCAGAGGCAGGAAGCCCAGCTAGCATCTGCAAATATCTTGATCCTGGACTCCCATGCTACGAGAGTATGTTTCTCTTGTTCTTAGCCACCCGGTTTGTGGCACTTTGGTACCCTACTCCTAGGAAATAAATGTACTCTCTGGGGTGGGGGGTTTCTATTCTCACTCTTCTCATTGCCCTTTGGAGAGATCTGCAAACTCTCTTCACACCCTCAGAGAATCAGCTCAGAGAACGCTGTGGAATGGAGGAGAGCGTTCTGACTTTGGTGAGCCTCCAGGTTTACCCACGTTGTAGTCTGTGTCAGAATCCTCCCTGCTTTTGAAGCTGAGTCATAATCTATTGTATGGATATACCATATTCTGTTTATCTATTCACCATGGATGGCTACTTGGGCTGCTTCCATCTTCTGGCTCTTGTGAGAAATGCCATGAACATGAATGAGTAAACACTGGGTTTCAATTCTTGGGACATCTACCAAGAAACTAGAATTGCTGGATCGCGTGGTAAGTTCGTGCTTGGTATTTTGAAAGTAGCCTTTAAGAGTCAGACCCAGGGATGTGGTCAGTGGACAGAGCGAGAATAAACAATCATCTTTAGAGTGCACACCTTGCACTAAGAATTTTGTGTCACGCATCTAAACTCTGAAAGCAAGCTTTGAGGGAGGTGTTACTTTCACAGTGCAGATCCAAATGGCAAGTCGCATCCCCCAAGGCCACAGGGCCTGTAACTATGGAGGCCAATCTGGATCAAGCACACACCTCTGGTCTGCTAGAGAGGGCTTTCCCCAAGGGTCCTGTTGTGTGCTCTAGGGACAGGAAAGCTGTGTTGAGCCTAAGGAAGCCCTCCTCTTCATGATGCCCCTGGCAGAATCCCCATAAGCCTGTAGTGGTGTGTATGCCATCATTTGGGACTTTTCTAACCTTCCCAGTTTCTTATGTGTGACAGCGGCCCTCACCATCCCTCCTGTTTTCTTTCTATTGAAACTACTTAGGTTTCAAATAAAATATAGCCCAACAATTACATCACAGCCTCACAGACCAGCTCTGGTTCTAAAGCACCCAGGGGTTGAGCTCTTTAAAGGGCAAAGTGCTGGCTACCTTTGCTCCTATTTTGAGCTGCTTCTCTCTGGTGATGCCTGCTTTAGCCATCCCAATTTGAAGAGCATTCTCCTTGAACGGGAAAAGTAAAAAAGAAAAAAAAAACGAGAGCAGAATAACATTTTATTGTGGGGTAAAGGGTTATTTTTTTTTGACTACCTGCTTCGCGGTCCTCGCTGCAAGCCTCTGAGCTAAGTAGGACAGGGCTGCAGCTACTCAGCATGGTTGAGTGGCTTCCGTGAGGTCCCCAGCTAGTTAGTGGCCCAGGCTGAGTTGAAGGATGAGCTCGGACCACAGACTGTTAGGGGAAATTCTGACGACACAAGCACAAATGACCCCAATCAGAAGGCATCCGGAGACACTAATGTGGCTACACTGGGGGGCTCTGACAAGTTCACATTGGAAAAGCAAAAACCTGAGAACAAAACTGCTTGAATTGGAAGCCCCCAGGGAAGGATGCAGAAGATGCTGGCTTTTTAGGAAAAGCTGAGGCGTGGGGAAACTGCAGAGGCAAACGAAAAACATTTTTAGTTATGCTGATAGCATGCTCTCATGCCCTCTCTGAGGCCAGGGGAAAAGCCCAAACAACCATAAACAACAAACCCAACAAGAAATAATGATGACAGGAAGGAACAAGATGGAACTAAGCATCGATCTGGAGGGAGGTGAAGAAGTGCTGATCTGGGGGAGAAGCTCTGAGGCTAGAGTGGGGGACAGAGCCTTAGCTGAAGCAGGGCAAGCAGGTATGATCTGGCCTTAGTCAGGTGGGTGACTCACAGCCTGCCACCTGCCTCCCTGATCTTTGTGTTCCAAATATCCAGAGCCCAGGCTTTGCTCAGTGTTCAGAAGCCTTCATCCAGTCTTTTCCTTTGCTTCCCTGGTAGGCTTTGTGAATCTACACATCATGTACATTCTGAAAGTCTAGCCTCATATTGCTGTCTGCTGAGGTACTGAGGTTGGCTAAGGCTGGCTCCTGCTTCGTCAGGAATGGAGAGAACAGAAGGTTAAAGAGGAGTTAGACACAGGGCATCAAGACTTTATCTTTGGCCTCGTCAGAAAGATTGAACAGACACTCAAGGAAAAGTTCAAACACCAGTTCCATGCTTATTCAAATCACCGTCACAACTCAGTTGCCTCAGAGATCATTTAAGCCAATGATGTTCCAGGGTCCACACTTTAGCCAGCAATAGGGCCATTTGGATAGTTGCTGTTGCCTAGGGATTTTTGGAACCCAAGTCTGAGGTCCAAGAGTTTTCTCATCTTCCAACATAATGGCCAATGGTGGTGGCCCTCTGTGCTTGGAGTTCTACTAAACTCTGCATGCTTCTTGGGCAGCACCCATCCAGCACTCATGCCTGCCACTGTTCCCACTTCTGGGGAGAACCTGAGGTAAGTTCCTCATGTTGTGAATGATGGCACAGACCTGCTTGACGCTATAGGAAGCCCTGATCAGATCATAAGACTTCCCCTACCCCCAGCACGCCTTGTCTGCTGGACTAGTCTGTTGTTTCTGTGTGTCCTTTTTGGGCCTTTATCACTTCTCCAGTGTTTTTAATCAATAGTTTATTTCCCCAAAACAGTAATGCACACTCACTGCAAAAATACAATCACCAAGCAGAAACACAGAAAGAATTACATAAACCATCCATTGCTCCACCACCTAAGAGACCATCGTCAATGCTGCTCCCTTCCAGTCTTACTGCTTCCTAAACATCAGAGAGGTGAAGGGGTACAGTTTTGTCTCCTGCTCCTTTCCACACCGCCATGGAAACATCATAAGCATTATTTTCCAAGGCTGTCTTTGGGTTCTTTCTAATTTTGCTTGTACAAATAACATCACCAGCAACAACAGTGTTCCTGAACTAGCAGCGGTTCCTCAGGAGAGATCCAAGAAGCAACTCCCCTGGGTGCCACGCCCCTCTGCAGTCTCTGAATGGGACTACTCAGCTTCACTCTTACCAGCATTGGGTACTCGTGAAAACAAATCAAAGTTGAAATTGTTGCTAATTTATAAGACAAACGTAGCTGTTTAGTTGTTTGTTTGAATTTTAATTCGGACTGATGAAGCTGAAGGTAGTTCATCTCCTGGGAAGCCAGGGCTATTTCTTCTTGAGTGAACGGTCATGCACTTCTAGCTCTTTTATTGTGCCTTTGGGGTTTTATTGTTGATATGTATTCACTATTTGTATGCTAAAGATATTAGCCATTTTTCTAGTATTTGGTGTAAATATATTTTCCCAGCTGATTTTGAAAACCTAAGGTTTCTCAGAAGTTTCCCAGGTAGCCATATTGATTTGTTTAGATGACCCTTTTACTTCGTTGGAATTAGATGTGATTTTGATCACTATAATTCTACTTTTAGAACCTCTCATTCCTTGTGAGCTATGATTCCTTTGAGAATCTGCTGCCAGGGAACTGTCATAATTCCATCTGGGCTCCTAGGTCTGGGGTCTGTATCTGCTCTCCTCTGCATGCTCTCCTTTGCAGGCACACAGTCCTGCTACCTGACATAGATCCACGAAGACACTCCAGGCCTTCCCATTGGTTCAGGGCTTTTCCTCTCTCTGTTAATGCTTGGGTCAGAAGGTCACTTATAAGTATTTATTTATTTATTTATTTAAGATTTATTTATTATGTATACAACATTCTGCCTCTATGTATGCCCGCATGCCAGAAGAGGGCGCCAGATCTCATTACAGATGGTTGTGAGCCACCATGTGGTTGCTGGGAATCGAACTCAGGACCTCTGGAAGAACAGCCAGTGCTCTTAACCACTGAGCCATCTCTCCAGCCCCCGTAAGTATTTATTACGTTGATGAATTCATAGCCTCTGGAAAGTTTCCAAGGCTGAAGAGTTCATTCAGGGTTTTCATAAGACAGTGTCACCTCAGAACGGAATCCTTAGTTATGAGCGATGTGAACTTCCTAGAGTAGTAATAACGGACAACCCGGCGACAACAGCTCATGTTCAGGATGCTTTAAATATACTAACCATTGGTCTGCACACGGTAGCTTGAATTTCCTGGAGTGAGTGAAAGCTGAAGCTAGCAGTAGGAAAAACCCAAGAGAAAGGGGATGGGCCTGAAGGAGGAGCCCAGAAAGCACCCCACATCTTGTGACCCAGCCCTTAGTCCTTGACTTTTGGCAGGTTCACTCCGAAGAACTTATTGTGCCTAGGCATCACAGCTATTATGAGGGGCCCACAACACCAGGACACCAAACAGGCAGAATTTTGTTTGTTTATTTGTTTCCTTTTTGTTGTTTTGTTTTGAGATTTCAACGTGTAGCCCTGGCTGTCCTGGATCTCACTCTCTAGATCAGACTGGCCTTAACCTCAGAGGTTTGTCTGCCTCTGCCCACAGAGTGCTGCAATTAAAGGAGTGTGCCATCACCTCTGGACAGACAAAGATTTTATTAAATTAAATCGATTAGTTTATTTTGAGATAGGATCTCGAATAGCTCAGGCTGGCCTCACACTTACAATGTAGTCTAGGATGACCTTGAACTTCTGATTCTCTGCTTTCACCTCCCAAGTGCTGTACCAGGGTTTTATACAGCACTTGGGAACAAATCCAGGACTCTGCATGTGAGGCAAACACTCTACCAACTGAGCTACATTCCCAGCCCCTAGACCTGAGTCTAATACCTGCCTACCTTGCTAGTTAAGCATTGGGGTTTCTGAGGCCAGTGAAGGAAGGAGACAGCTAACAGTGGTAGCAACAATGATCTTGAACCCATCTAGAACGTGCGTGTATGCTCTTCTGCACACTTCCACTATCACGAGGCGCCTACTGTTATTATATCCATTTTATACCCGAGGACTTCCAGGCTGAGAGAGGCAGAGCTTGGGTGACTCTAAGTGGATATCCATTGCAGCCACTTTCCTCTGCTTCCCCCGGTAAGAAATGCTGGCTCCATCTAGTACCCTCTCTCCTCTGCTCTGAGACCTCATGAGGATTGTCCAGGACTGATCAGAGAAGAAGAAATGGATCCCCAGAGAACCCAGCAGGAGAAAACTTGCTGTTCTTTCTCTGGAACCCGGCACAGAGGACGAGTAAGAAGAGACTAATGGCTCTAGGCTGTCCTGCTCTGCTTCTTCCCCCCACTGATACACTTGGGACTGGCTGCACATTTCTGGAGGCACAAGAAGGGAAGGTGCAGGGAGCCTCCTTCTGCTCAAGGTCTCCTGAGAACAGTATTTCAGAGCCGCAGGATCACCACTTGGTCCAAGCAGCCTATCACGGGGCATGTTGGTAGTGGAAGCCTCTTTCTCAGAGTTCAGGCTCCATCTACACTTGCTTGGCTCCCAGAGGTAGCAGCAGGATGTGACGAAAATTTGGTTCTTCACTCCCAGGGCTTCACAGTCACACTCTCCCTAAGGTTTACAAACAGAGACAGGACCCAGCCTTTACTTCTGCCCACCTGTGGCTGTCTTAGAATAACTGTCTAATGCCCCCAAGTTTCTGCCTTTGTTTTTGGCTTGCTGCTCCTCTTGTTTGAATAGATGAAAAAGTGTGTTTAGATTATTCAGCTCCATCTGTCAATAGTCACCAATATGAACTGTCTGTCCTACAGAGGCCAGCTTCCTCACTGTCCCCTTAGAAAACAAATGCCATCTGTGAGCTCAGGCATTGCCAGCTGCTGCCACAATGATCCCCTCTGGCTGAAGGCTGCTGGGTATTTTGATGGAGAAGGCCCAGTACTCCCCAGAGCCAGGAAGAACCATTCAGAGTAGGCCTGCTTTCAGTGTTCCTTCAGTGAGCTCGGGGCCTGTTATGAACCACAAGCCCAGGATCTTAGTCTGTTGCTATAATAGAACACCATAGTGTGAGCCACACACAAAGCAAAGGACTCTATTTCTTACAGTTCTAGGGGCCGGGAAGTCCGATATCAAGGTGCTCACATCTGCTGAGAACCATGTTGCTTTGTCATACATGACAGAGGGAAGCGCGTAGCAGGGCAGAGCCGGCTTGAGTCTGTCATCTTGTCATTGTCCACCATCGTCCTTGTCTTCATCGTCTTCTTCTTTTCTTCTTCACCTAATTTTTTATTGGATCTTTGAAAATTTCATATCACGCACCTCAATCCCATTCATTTCCCAGTCCTTACATAATCACCCTCTACCCTTGTAACTGTCTCCCACAAAGAAAATAAAAAACAAAAATAAAAATTAGAAAAGAAAAACTAACCAATCAACAAACAAACAAAAACCCAAAACACCATCTCACCAAAACCCTCTGAGCAGTGACCTGCTCCCCCTCTATCAGCCACAGCCTACTGCACATGTACCATTCAACTCCTCCATCTTTCCTGCCTCTCCATCACAGCCTACTGCAATGTACCATTCAACTCCTCCATCTTTCCTGCCTCTCCATCACAGCCTGCTGCACATGTACCATTCAGCTCCTCCATCTCTCCTGCCTCTCCATCACAGCCTACTGCACATGTACCATTCAACTCGTCCATCTCTCCTGCCTCTCCATCACAGCCTGCTGCACATGTACCATTCAACTCGTCCATCTCTCCTGCCTCTCCATCACAGCCTGCTGCACATGTACCATTCAGCTCTTCCATCTCTCCTGCCTCTCCATCACTGCCTGCTGCACATGTACCATTTAGCTCCTCCATCTCTCCTGCCTCTCCATCACAGCCTGCTGCACATGTACCATTCAGCTCCTCCATCTCTCCCGCCTCTCCATCACATATTTTTTAGTTCTAGTGGCACTGGAAGTTGCAGTGTGTCACATAGCATACTCGTTGGCTCAAACAGCTTTACTTGCAAATGTTCATTGCAATGAGTCGTTAGTCTGGTCCAAGGCCTTTTGCTCCTTCTACACTATCAATACTGGACTCTCATAGAGACTCTCAGATATTCTGTTGTTGCCCTTAGTCATGAGATCCTGCAGCGATGGATCTGCAGGACCGGCCCCTTCACATGCTCCAGCAGCTCATAGATGGGGAAGATGTTGGGTGGGGCTAATTCAAAGCCCTGGATCTGAGCCTGGGTGGTAGCTGAGTTGGTCAGCCCACCAGCTGTCCTGCACACATGCCATAGGGGCTGTCTTCTTATAAGGCCACTGATGCTGTCATAGGGGCCCTACCCTTATGACACCACTTAGCCCCAATTACCTACCAAGGCCTCAGTTTCAAATATCATCAACATGAATTTGGGGGTTAAGTTTTCATTGCATGAAATTTGGAGGAGATACATTCAATCCAAGGTGTGGAGAGAGCCCAGCTACCCGCCCTGCTTGGCACACTGCCTCTTGTCTAGACAGATAATCTTGCTCTTTGTTGTCATTTATTGGCCACCAGAGCCACTGGACTCTGGTGGACTTTTGCTCTGAACAAACAAGACACTTGGAGTCAAGTCACTACCTTCTCTCTGTGTTCAAGTCTCATGATGCCCACAATCCTCTGGGGTCTGGCTGACTCCAAGCTTAGACTCCCATTGATCCCAAGGAGAGGCAGGTCAATTGGGCAGAGGTACTTTCCAGACCCTGGTTTTGTTTCTCTTCTTTTGTCCCATTTGAACCCATTTGGTTGAGGACTTAGCATTCATTCTAGAATCACTCCAGAACCCAGGGGTGCAAAGATAATTCTACCTGTTTTCTGTTGTCATGTATGCGGCTTCACCAAGTCAAAAGAGAAATTTCTGGGAGTAAATGGTTGCAGCACATTGTTCTGAGACTTCATGTGACACCACATTAAGGCCACCTAAATCCTACGAGGACTGATTGTAGACTTAATGTGGTGACACATGCACTTGGGAGGTAAGGGCAAGAGGATCATGAGTCACCATGGCTAGGTAGGGAGTTCAAGGCTAACGAAGACTACATGAAAGCCTGCCTCAAAACAAAATAAAGCAACAGGAGACAAAAAAGAAGCAAGAAGACAAGATGAGGTCTGATTATCTCACGACGTGTGGCTGAGAGAAAATCTAAAATGAAATGGGCAGACACACGTCCAGATCTTGCAGAATGAGAAATAATCCCCTGGGCAAACAAGTCCCTTATGCTAGCAGAATAGTGACGTGCAAATGAATATTCCGGGCAGAGAGGACAGGGTGGAGAAGTCAACCTGCATCCTCTAGGTACAGAGGGTAGAGAAAGGGAGGAGAAGGAAGGAGGAGGAGGAGGAGATGGGGAGGAGGAGGAGGAGGAAGAAGAAGAAGAAGAAGAGGAGGAGGAGGAGGAGATGGGGAGGAGGAGGAGAAGGAAGAAGAGGAGGAGGAAGAGGAGGAGGAGGAAGAGGAGGAAGAAGAAGAAGAAGAGGAGGAGGAGGAGGAGGAGATGGGGAGGAGGAGGAGGAGATGGGGAGGAGGAGGAGGAGATGGGGAGGAGGAGGAGGAAGAAGAGGAGGAAGAAGAAGAGGAGGAGGAGGAGGAGGACAGTTGTGACTGCACAGTAGCGCTAACCCTGCCACGTTGCATCCCAGTGTGGTATGGAAAGAGAGTGGCTGGCACTACCGAACAAGGCTGGGAAAGCACAAGTGGCTGTCCAATCACATATCCATGTGACAGGACTAAAGACTCAAGTGAGACAAACCAGAGAGCCCTTCACTGCGTGACTGTAAGGAGAGGCGCCTCCTCCACAGTAGATCCTGGGAACCTTGGCTGCCCAACTCTAGATTGGACTCTGCTGTCTGAAACTGTGCTTTTTTTGTCTGTTTCAACCAAAAGCACAGATAACAAAAGCCAAAATGCAGATGTGGAATCCAGTCATCTTCTATTGAATAGGAGATGAAAGAGATTTTTTTTTAAATGTGAAACAATGCTACTCTTATTGTTTTATGGTTTGGGGAACACACTTACATGTATCTTAAAGTTTATATGTGTCTTAAATTTTACTTTATCTATTTTGAGACAGGGTCTCACTCTAGGAGACCCACCTGGGGAGCTGTGAAAATATAAAGACTCCCCAAGTCCAATGTATCCCAGAAATCCCAATTTACAAGTCAAGGCAATGAGACTCTTATGGCCAACACTGGGATTTCTGAGACTATTAAGAAAGAGGCTGTAATCCTCTGAACACACAGTTATCCCCTTTCTGGCTTATGGAGATGGATCAGCTGGTTCAAACTCCAGCACTCATACAATGCATGGTGTATTGTGTGCTTGCATTCCCAGCAGTGAAGAGTTGGAGATAGACAGCTGTCTTAGGGGCTTACAGGCCATTCAGTCTCACCTAACTGGTGAGCCCAAGCCCTAGTGAGAGATCAGTGGGCTCTGGCATCTTCCTCATGCCTGTGCACACATATGTATACACACATATCTCCTGACACATACACACCTACACAACAGCAAGGATGTCTACTTTCTTTATATGCCTAGAATAGGGCACAGAGCTGTGCCCAACTCCATGGATGGGCATAGAGAGCTGGGAGTAGACTTTCTAATCACACCCTTTGCTGTTGCAGTGTTAGGGATTCAACCTGGGGCCTCCTTATGGTAGGAAAGAGCTCTAGCTCTGAGCTCCTCTCCAGCTCTCCCAGCACCACCCTAACTGGACTGTTCTTTCCATTCAGTAGCCACCCTGATCCCTGCGCTGCTGGCCTGGATCTTCTTAGGAAACACCCAGAAAACTCAAAACATAGAGCCTGCAAGTTCTACCAGCAGGCAGGACAAGAAATTTTCCCAAGCAGAGGTATAGAACTCCAGCCATGAGCCAGATCAACCAGAAGGCAGAGTTTTAAACAAGCCTGGACTAGACAGACAGAGTAGGCCTGATCTGACAACTTTTCTTTTGTCCCTTTCTGGATACTCATTACCAGAACTTTCAAAGGAGGATTTTGTCAACCCAAGGCATCCTTAAAAATATTTTTTAAAATTTTATTTGTGCGTGTGAGTGTTTTACCTATGTGCATGTCTGTGTCTCATGTGTGCCTGGTGCCCACAGTGGACAGAAGAGAGTATTGGATCCCCAGGACTGGAGTTGGTTGTATGCCATCACATGGGTTCTGGGAATCAAACCTGGGTCCTTTGCAGGACAACAAGTACCCTTAACTTCTGAGCTATCTCTCAAGCCCCCAGATCATCTTTGATAATCACCAGTGTACTTATCCAATCGTTTCTATTATTAACATCATTTAATCACATATTTCTTCATTCTCTCAGTTCTTTTCCTCTGTTATGGAAAGATCACCACCCACAGTTCTCTCTACGTGCTTAGATAGCTAGAACTATTTCCAAGGCCAGGAAAGAGCAATGGAGGGGGCATCTTACTAGATTCACAAGTGTTCATCTACAAACACCCAGCTCCATCCCAGATGGAGTATGTCTACATCCCCCCAGAATGCAATGGCAGAGTGATCGATTTGGTACTGGGGATAACGAGGCCGAAGGGAGGTGTAGCTCTAATGGAATAAATATATCTCTGGTAAATCTTCCCACCAAGATGCCTTTATAACTAGAGACAGGCACTCAGTTCCCCATGGTCATTGTGAAGGCTGACGGGCTTCTGTATTTCCAAGGGAGCCATCTCTCCTCCCTCCTCTGGCTTACCACCAGCAAGCGGGCATCCTCTTGGGCCCAGGAGGTAATTAAAGCTTCAGGGGCAGGTGGGAGGCAAGTAGGGAGGGAGCCAGGAAGACAGTAGGACCATACATTGGCAGTATTGCCATGCTGGCCTTGGTCCCTGATTCCCAGTGACAGCCGAGCAGCCACATTCACTTGTTTTTATGGAGATGGAGAAGAGCTGGAGGCTTTGCTTTTTGCCAGCTTTGACACCTCTCTGCTTTGCACATTAACAGACTCACCGCTTGACACCATGTCTAATCCATCCACTGTTCAGCAGAGGTGTCAAGAAAACTTGCTGGAGATACTAAGGGCCCAATTATAGTGCCCAGCTTACACTTGGATCTTGACAGATGCTGGAAGCTTTTTAAGACTGTGGGATGATTAGTGCAGACCTTTCCCTGGCTTGCAAGCAGCCTGGAACCCTTGTACCTGTTTTGTCAGCATCCAGTGTATCCTTAATGAATGGCCTTTCCTGATGTGGCCCATGGGGCAGACAAAGGCTTAGTGATAAGGAAGCTGATGGCCAGAAAGGAGAGGTGGCTTGCTCGAAATTATACTTCAAGCTGGTAACAAGGTTTGGTTTCTTAGGAATCAAGCTCAAAATAAGAAATCTAGGCAGGTCAGAGCAAGAACAGCAAGCCAGTCTGAATTTGTTGGATGAGTAGAAGAACAAATTAAGGGGAACGCTGTCCAAGTCGCAGCGGTGCTGAGTTCTGGCACAATTACTCTGCCTTCTGCTGTTTGTACACGAAGGCCAAGAAGTCTAAAATAGGGTCTCTTAATATCACTTCTTTTCTTAGTTTCTTTCTTTCTTTCTTTTTATTTTATTTTATGTGAACGAATGTTTTGCCCACATGTATGTCTATGCATTACATGTGTGCTTGGTGCCCGAGGAGGCTAGAAGAGGGTCTTTGATCCCCTGGGCCTGCAGTTACAGGTTTTGAGCTGCCATATGGGTGCTGGGACAGGAACCCAGGTCCTACTGGAAGAGCAGTCAGTGCTCTTAACAGCTGAACCATCCCTCCAACCTCCCTTTCTTGAGCTCTTAACTGGGGTGTATCTCCCCAAAGACAGAGCTAATGCGCGGTATGCAGGTTGTATCAAGGAAGGATGACAGTGGTCAGTGGTGACTGACAATCGCCAGATAGAATCAAATCATCTGACTAAACAGGTTGAAAAAGAAAGTCCCACAAGAAATGGCACTGAACTGGTACTATTCTGGGAGAGAAGTGAATTGTCTAGGGTTGGGATGGACAATTGTGGGGGGGGGCAGGAAGTTCAGTTATCCATCCAGGTACAGATGTGCACTTGATACACTAAGAAGCGGGGCTTTTCACATGGCCACTGAGATGGGCCCATATGCCTACCCTGTGGATTTGGATGGGATCAGATGAAGGATTTGACCTACAGAAAGGGTTAGGTCTCGACACCCATCTCTCCCCCTGTTCTTGTGATCAGCTTAAAGTTGGGAAAGAGGATATAGGGAATGAAAGTAGCTACAGATGCTCACTGGAATTATTGTTTCTTTTTAAAAAGAAAATATGGAATTTACTAAGAAACCATTTTCTTATTAGATTTTTTTTTAAAAAAATACTAATCCAAATTCCCACTCCCTCCCCTCCTCCCATTCCCTCCACATACCCTCCCACCCCGTCCCCCTCTACTCCTAAGAGAGGGTAAGACACTTTGCTTTGTGGAAAGTCCAAGGCTTTCCCTACTACATCTAGGCTGAGCAAGGCATACATCCAAAGAGAATAGGATCCCAAAAAGCCAGTACATGCAGTAGAGATAAATCCCAGTGCCACTGCCAGTGGCCCCTCAGTCTGCCCCAGCCATACAACTGTCACCCACATTCAAAGGGACTAGTTTGGTCCTATGCTTGTTCCTCCCCAGTCCAGCTGGAGTTGGTGAGCTCCCATTAGCTCAGGTAAACTGTTTCAGTGGATGAACCCTTTATGGTCTTGACATCTTTGCTCATATTCTCAATCCTTCTACTCTTCAACTGGACCTGGGGATCTCAGTCCAGTGCTCCGATGTGGGTCTTTGCCTCTGTTTCCATCTGTTGTTGGACAAAGGTTCTATAGTGATATTTAAGATAACCATCATTCTGACTACCGGGCAAGGCCAGTTTGGGCACCTTCTCCTCTATTGCTTAGGGTCTTAGCTGGGGTCATCCTTGTAGATTCCTGGAAATTTTTCTAGAGCCATGTTTAAGAAACCATTTTTAATGCTTACTTAAGAAAAGCACGAGGGGTGAGAGAGGCACTTAGGAAAAGGACAGTACACACCCAAGACAGACATGAAAGTTTCCCATGAGAGAGGGCCACGGTCTCACTGGGGTTTAAACTGCCGCTCTATAATGGGAAGAGGTTTTTAAACATGAAAGCAGAAGCCAAGTCTGAACTGGGACTCACACTTCTTTTTTCTGTTATTCAGACTCATATTTACTTAAGAAAAATAGCCTGCAAACCCCAGACTCAGACATCCGAAGCTTCTGGATTTCTCCCAGTTGTGCGTGTCTGTATTAGTCCTTTCTGATTAAACTATAATCCCGACTCTCTGCTTGCTCTACTTATAGAACGTGAACTTTTATCACCCAAGGTCTAGAAAGAAATCTTGAAACCTCCTAGTTCAATTCTCCATCCAAGGAGGAGCCCCCCAACAGCAACCACAGCAGCAGGCATCTCTGTCTGAACCCCGCAACAATAAAGAGCCCAGGTAATTACTTTTCCATGCAACCAGCTTATTAGAGACACCAACTGAGAATCTGCTTCAGAACTGAGCTCAAACAACCTTTTTAAAATTCTTGTATCTGGGTTCTAACTTTAACAGTTTGCTGAGGATATCCAGAGGAGCTCTGTAGGAAGCCCTGAGTCCTGAATGAATGTGTGTTACTGGCATGGGCTCAGTCACACCACGGGCCATAGCCGCAGACCCATGAGAAATTGGTGAAGCCCCTTCCTCACCCCAGAGTGAGGCTCAGTGGAATGGTAAAGTATTCCTCTTGTTCTCATGTGGATACTGTGCATAGAAAATGTTCACCAGAGACCCCCTCCCCTCTATATTTCTGGCGTGAAGACTGCTCCCTTACAGACTGCTCCTACTAAGATTAGCTAAACCCACTTCCTTGTTCAGCTGTATAGAATAGCTCTGACTCTTTGTTTATTTGTATATAATGCCTCACCTCCTTCTTTACCTATATACAATAACCCTGTATGTAATAAACATATTGAGCTTCCAGGATGCTCTGGTTTCTCCAATAGAAAACTCACTCTACCTGATCCCAACTTCTGTATGCCCATGTGTTTGTCTTTTCTTTATTCCCTCACCGTCAGGTGTGTCCCTGGAGCTGTGCAAAAATGCAGCAGAGTTTTATTGTTTCTTTTATATGGCAACCCTGCATGTGTGTAACGACTCTCCCCCTTTCTCAGCATATTACAGTCTAGGCTTCAAGTAACCAGTTTATACATCTTTGGACGTTCTTCAGACTGTCAATATCCTTCTTAAAATCGGGGGCTCTAATTCTGAGTACAGATCAACCAACCTATTTGTATTTACTGCGCTCAGGCAAACTGAAAAGACAGGCAGTACTCTGGGTATTTGAGGCTCAAAGGATGCTTGATTCGTGTGAAAGTCAAGCCCAAAGGTGTTTCTCTAAGGGACTCAAGGCTAAGCATCCTCCAGTGCTTGAGGTCATGCCAGCAGGGCAGGAGCTAGAAGGGAAAGGGACCACACCTAATGAGGGTTGAACTTCTGACCTGGAAACAGATTCCAATCTCTCTGCTGGCTGCTGCTGGGAGCCCCTGCTGTGTGGAATGCTTGTGTGTGTGAGTGGGTGAGGGATCCATTTTAGTTGCTGTTGATTTCACCAACAAATACTCAAAAAAATCAGTGTCTGTGTCATTTTATGTAAATCCAGACCCATCTGTCACTGTCTATTGTAACTCCAGACTGTAAAATTTTGAATACATAGCTGTTAGTTTTTTCTCCAAACGCATGTGGCTCCATCTTTTAGAAGTCTCCGGGGACTGGAGATTTTAGCATAACATGGAAACTTTAAGCTCTGAATGATGTTGAGGTTCATATTCATCATCCAGGATACATAAAAGAGACTTTGTCTCATCAAAGACCCATGAAAGATGAGCAAGAGTCCTGAAGGACTATCTCGCTGTTCTCCCTCTGCCATGCCCCGGCCATCTTGCTGCCTCTGGGCCTGTGCAGCCAGCTTGAATCCTTTGCCTTCTCAAGGCTCCCTACCTCACTGACCACAGGGTAGTTTTGTAACTACCAGCCCAGTTTCCCTCTTCCTCAGTCACCCTGTTCTTCTGGCTGTTTTCACCCAGAATCTCAGCAGTTGGCAAGAGTTTGATGCCAAGGGCCTCTGGAAGACAGTGGATTGCCATTCCCTGTCTTTCTTCTGTAGACCTGAACTCTATTTTAGTCTGTGTTTCCATCTGGGAGAATGGGATTTTCTTTTCTGAGCTCCAGAAGCTTCCAAGGGAAGTGACCATTTCACCTACAGACCAATGGATTGGGCTTCTCAGAACCTCACAGTTTCCCATTGCTACTAGCCAGGCAGATTACAACAGCAGCGATCACTGAGCACGTTTCCAGAGTGCTGGCCTTCATTGACATGATCCTCCAACAACCCTGGGAGGGTGAATTTATAGATGGAATGAACCTAGGTAAAATTTCCAACATCCTACCCTTGTTTTCGAGAGCTGTCTACTCTCCACAGTCCAGTCGCATTTCTCTTTGAATCATACTTCATCCTTAAAGAAAAGCCTGTGTCCTTGACTTGCCCTGGATTGCTTTGAAGTTTAAAAAGGCTCCCCCAAATGCTGCACTGTCTCCCCACAATCCTCCCCTGGCACAAAGTTAATGTCTGGTTGAAGAAGGAACCAGACGGTTTTAGTAACAGGGCACGTTTGTTCACCTTAGCTGTCTTTATCCAACTCACTTCTATATTCCTTATGTCCACCCTCTAGCCACCCTGCAGAAACTGACCAGAAAGCATCCTTGTATGTTTATGAGGATAGGGAACTATAGTTTGAGTAGGAAATGCCTCCCACAGGCTCACTTGCTGAAGGAAACATCAGGACGTGGGGCCCAGTTGGAGGTAGTAAGTCACTGGAAGCATGTCTTTGGAAGGCAAATCTTTCCTGAGGTTCCTTGCTTCATTTCCTGTCTGCCACCAGGTGATCTGCTTTGCTCAACCATGCACAATGATGTTCAGCTTCACCTCGGGCCCATAGCAATGAAGCCAGTCAAGCATAGATAGAAACCTCTGAAACTGTGAGCCAAGATGAATAATTCCTCCCTAAAGCATTTATGTCTGGTACTTTGTCACGGCAAGCAAAGGTCTAGACAGGCTTATGGGACATACTCAGGGTGTCCGTGTCCGTAAATAACCAAGAATGTCACTTTCATCTGCTGGCTCCTGCTAGGCCCTTTGAAGTGGTACCTCCCTCAGTCAGTTCTTCAGGGTGAAGATTTTGAGTTCTTCAGCATTCTTTCTGAGATATTAACCACCCCTTGAAATGATGCTTGCTCCAAAGAATAAGCCACAGGCCTCCCCCCTGCCTTGGTCAGACCTCTGCTACGTGTAGCAAGAGACCTACTTACTGAGCAGTTGTTTCAGGCCAGGTCTTACCCTACCTTTTATGAGATAATTCTATCTCTAGCCTAGTTTGCAGATGAGGGAATGGCCACTGAAGAGACTAGGGGTCTTGACCAGATCCCATAGATAGCACATGACAACTGCATTTGGATCCCACGGGTCTGGACTACATGGGCATTACTGTAGCTCAGAGTTGCTCAAAATCTGTAACAACCATAGGGCCAGAGCCAGGCAAACAGCAAAACATTCTAGGTATCTTTCCTTAGGCTAAGCTTAGTGTAGATGTCACCACCAAACACAGAATAATTTTTGTACTAAATGCAGGAATTTATATGTTAGGTCTATTATAGTTTATGAAATTGGTATGGAGTTCCTATATACCCACAGCCTCCCCAATTATTACATTTACTGACATTGTAATGTCTAATATTTTCATTATTAGGCAACAAATATTGATATTTGAGTATTCAAAGCCTGTTATATATTCAGATTTCCTTAGCTCTGCTTAGGACTGCATCTGTCCCTAGGGTCCTGTTTCTTCCCATTGTATTTAGGCTCTTCTCGTCCATGTCTTTGATTTTGATAACTTGGCCAGTTCTGAAGCTTCCTAGTCAGATATTCTGAAGAATGCCCTTCACTGGCATTTGTCTCATGCTTTTTCTCACAGTGAGACCAGGTTTTGGGGGGGACAACAGAGGTGCTGTACCAAGGGTCTATCCACTCACCTGTCTTGTCTGCAGATGGGATCCCACTCCCCTGGCAGTGTGTGCTAGGTCTCTTCACTGTGGAGCTGAAGTGGAAGGAATATGGCCAGGAGCAGCCACACTTAAGGAATGAGGTGAGCGCTCGGTCCTCTCGAAAGAGCATCTACACAAAGTACCTGTTATTCTTTCGCCCACCTCCATTACATTTCACTCAGCACGAACCCACCATTTCAGGTGCTGGAGACTTGTTGGAACCCTGGCACAGCACCCATCTAGTAATTTCACTTTCCCAGGTATGTGGTAACTGTGTCGACAAGCCTACCTTCTGTCACTTACAAACACATGGAGAAAGTCAAACCTGGAGACCTGTGTGCATGCCACCTGCTCAGAGATTCTCTTGATATGGCTTCTGGCCATTTGGCTACGACCAAGTGCCAGGATCCTCTTGACACTTGGGGAGAACACCTGGACCTTTGGCGGGGGGCATTACTGGAGTCACCATTTTATTGTTGTCCATGCCACATTTCTCTATTTATCCTAAGGCAATAAGGAATGACTTCATTATTTTTCTGAAATAAACTATATGCCAATGGTACTTCCTTGACATTCTAGAAAAAAAAAAACACACCATAGTAAGAAAAGGAAATCATTTTTGATTTTGCTCAGTTTAATTAGTAATCTCCTACTGGCTTCTGGGTATGACATCTCTCTCTCTTTTTTTTCTTTTTCTTTTTTTTTTCTTTATTTTACATTCTAATCACAGTTCTTCCTCTCACTTTCCTTTCCTCCCTCCAGCCCACCCTCCAACTACTCCTCCCAATGGGTAATGGCTCTGATGGGGAGTTAACAAGGTCTGGCACATTAAGTTGGGGCAGGACTAAGCCCCTCCCCACTGCATTAAGGCTGAGCATGGCATCCCACAATTGGGAATGGGCTCTAATAAACTAACTCATGCACCAGGGATAAATCCTGGTCCTACTGCCAGGGGATCCTCAGATAATCCAAGCATCACGTCTCTTCCATCTAAAGTCACTATATATTTGCTATGCTATTGTTTTTAGAGTTTTGTCAGGTTGACGTCAGTGTGGTCAGTGCAGACCCTTCAGGACCGTCCTCTGGGAATCTTCTCTGTCCCTCGCGGTGTCTCAGTGATGGCCAGCAAGGTTTTAGCTGCTCACCTGTAAATCCTTTCAGTGTCCCGACCTCAAGGGCCCAGGTCTGGAGTCTGACCTCACTGATGGATGCTAGATCTTCACTTACTGATAGGAAGACAGAAGCAAGACAAGGGGCAGGCCTTTCCATGGTCCTCACTCTTTCCCAGAGGCCAAGTTCCCCTCCCAGGTGGAGGTGCCATGTTCCTCCCCTGCCCTTCAGCGCCATCCTCACTCCCTTTGTTAGCTACTCTTTTGTACAAAGCTAATATTACATCATCATCTCCAAGGAGCAGTCCTTTGCCTTTTTCATTTTTCCTGCTTGAGGCATTACTTAAAAATAACAAACCACATAAAGGTTAACCTTTATTTAAGGGTTTAACAGTCAGCGGAGGAGAGCGAGGGCATTACCAGCAGGAAATGATAATAATCTTAATAATGATAGTTAAAACATGGTGGCCCAAATGTGCCAAGCACCAGCCAAGCATTTGACAGGAAGTATTCCATTTTTTAAATAATAACCAGTTATGATAGATATCCTCCCTATTTTACAGACAAGGAAACGGAAAGCTTCACGATATTCAAATCTGGTGAGTTTCTTAGTAATAATAGCTACAGAGACAGTGGAGCACACTGGGAAACACCTGAAATTCTAGCACTTGGGAGGCTGAGGCAGGCAGATCACAGGTTTGAGGCCAGCCAGGGCTACACAGCAAGACCCTGTCTTAACAACTGAAAGTCAGTACAGAAATATAAAAGTGCCTTTTTCCCAGAAAAAAAAATTGATACTTTATTCTACATATCTGAGTCTATTTGGGCTTCTGTAACAAAATGCCGTAAACTAAGAGGCTTATAAAAAACCATTTATCTGTCCCATTTATAGAGGCTGGAAACTCCAAGATCACAGAGTCAGCAGATGTGGCACTTGTCGGAGGTCTGTTCCTCAGTGTCTTCCTGTTGCATCCTCATGTAGTAGAAGACCACAGGTCCTCTTCCATAAAGGCACTGATGTTGTTCGTGAGGATCCCGCCCTCAGGACCTAATCATCTTCTAAGGTGCCTGCCCCCACCTCTCTCTCTCTCTGAGACAAGGTCTTGTTATACAGTTCTGGCTGTCTTTGAACTCTTGATCCTCCTGCCTCACCCTCCCCAATGCAAAGAGTACAGGTATGCAACAGCACACACCCCTTTAACAGTATAGTACTGGGGATCAAGCTTTAGTATATGTCTTTTGGAGGAACAGCAACACTGGGCTTTGTCACGCCCCAACAAGAAAGTTCTTGCAGAGTATGATGTCTGCCTGCCTCTTGACATGGCTTGTACTCTTTCTATGCAGGAACTCCTAGAGGAGTTCTTTATACCTACATTGATTCTTTTGTATTAGAAATGTCCTTCCTTCTTACTTACTTATTTACTTACACCGAGGCTCAAACCCAGGTACTTGTGCATACTCAGTAAGCATTCTGCCACTGAGTTACAATCCCAACTCTACAGTAGGATCTCAACACAAGATCCATCAATGTTTTCTAAATTATAGAGAAAACACTGTACAGATGTAAAGTGTGGTACGTGTGGCATTTACAGAAGAAAGGAACTATAGATTTTATTAGATTCTCAAAGCGTTTTATTATCCACTCTCCTTGCCCCATAGAAAAATGTATGGCATTTCTTCCGAAGTCTTTTTTTCCAACATGGACTATTTGTGAGTGTGCAACAGACATTTCATTTCTTTATCCTCTCACCCACCCGAGCTCCCTCTGGCTCCTGGTATGGGATGGGACCACTTCCTGCTGCACTGCCCCTCTTGATTCTCCCTTCATTTGGGCTCTGGCTCATATCTGAAGCTACTTGGAGTGACCTGCCCTGGCTCGTGGCCATGCCAGGATGATGTGACCACCTACTCTGGGTCCCTAGCCCTATACTTTTTCTTCACTGTGCAAATAATTCAGCAACTTCAATAGCCAGGGGCAGTTGCAGTCTGGGTGATGGCTCAGTGAACAAAACAAAGTAGACAGTAGCCTTGCTCTTGGAGAGACAGCATTCTTTCCCCCCGCTTTTATTGAAAATAGATTCTTTTCTCACATAATACATCCTGATTACGATATCTCATCCCTTTCACTCCTCCCAGCTCCTCCCCAGCTCCCCTCTTCTCCAGATCCATTCCCTTTCTGTCTCTCATTAGAAAAGAACAGGCTTCTAAGAGATAACAGAATATAAAACATAGCACAATAAGGTAGAACAAAACCTATCATGTCAGAGTTGGACACGACAAGCAAACAGAAGGAAAAGAGCCCAAGAGAAGGCCCAAGAATCAGAGATCCACTTATTTGCACACTTAGAAATCCCATAAAAACACTAAATGGAAGCCATGCTATATATGCAGAGGACCCAGTGCAGACTGGCGCAGGCCCTGTGCGTGCTTCTTCAGTCAGAGAGCAGCATCCTTAACAAGTTATTCTTGTGACTCTCACTGACATCTAGACTTGGTTCTCCTGGTTCTCCTATTTGTCTGTTCTACCTCTCAAGGAAAAAGATTATTAGTGGATCAAGTTAAAAATTCATTAGTTCTGCTTTTAGCAGACTCCTATGTGCAGGCTTCTAATTAGGCACGGGCTCCAGCCCTGCTCTTTGTTCCTGTCATTCTGCAGCTGGGTGTTGCTCCCAGGTCTGGCCTGGGGAAGCAGCGTACAGCATAGCTCCCTCAGGTCCTCTCCTGTGGGCCACCCACTCCCAGGCTCCCAGACCATATATGCTGCTTCATGGGGCCCATGGGACTCATAGGATGCCTGGCAGAATTGCCCATGGGGAGGCCAGATTAGAACTGCTCCAGAGGATACAAAGCTCCCTTCTGGCCTCTGAGGGCACCCACACATGGACACACACATAAATAAAAATTAATCTTAAAAAAACTTTTTCAGTAGAATCAGTGTGCATGCAGCTCTGGAGAAGCTAATCAAGAGCTGCCTCTATGTGTACCTTGAGGACAGTAATAACTAGGTGTTGGCATGAAGAATAAATGAAAGAAAGTGTCAACTGCAGTGATGCGCTCCTTGCCTTGCTCTGGCCTGCCTGCTCCCTCCAGGGACCAGCCCCCTTTGAGTATTTCATTCTGAAATCTTAATTTAGTATCTTCTTTATTAGAGCTCTGCAAGGAAAAAAAGAGAATCTATAAGCATATCCTAAAGAAGTCAGGGTGGTAGGAGGCTTTGTCCAGGCACCCTAAAAACATAGGTTCAGGAGGCCGGGAGAGAACTCTTCATCCAGATACACTGTTTCCAAGAGTCGCTGATGCTCAGCCCCTGCCTTTAGGCCAAGGCATACCCGGTGCTTTGCAGTGCAGAGACAGATCCTGGTGAGAGGGAGGGCAGCTGGGAAGCAGAGCATCTGAGAGACCATATGGGCAGCAGTCTGGGCCCCAAACACTGGCCAGGAAGAGCCCAGGTGTTCTGGAGCCAGGGCTAATCCTGATAAGCTGGGTATTCATGGGGCCCACGGGACTCATAGGACGCCTGGCAGACGTGCCCATGGGGAGGCCAGATTAGAACTGCACTCCAAATAGACCTCGTTTGTCTATTCTCCAAGCAGTCTGGGTGACCCTTTCAGCCAGTTTCTCCATGTTAGTGTCCCTATAGTCACAGGAATAACTCTTGATAGATGTTGGAGTCTAAGAATGGAAAACCAAATGCCACTGTTCACAGGGTGGTACAAAAAAGGTCGTGAGAGAAAAAAAGCCAGTTAATGGTATTCAGCTGCAAAAGACCCATCTGGGTCTGAAAGAACTGGATAAAAAGATTTCAGGTCCAGGCTAAGTCTAGGTTACTAATAAGAAAAGCAGAAAATGATCCCCAGGAGAGATGGAACCACTGGGGTTTCATGAAGCAGCCAGCGAATGCAGCAGCTCGCTGCCAAGGTGACTGGTACCCACTTCCATCTGCAGAATGATGTGTGTTGGGCAGATGCCTTCCCAGGTCAGTTTCATGCATGTGGCAAGTATAGGATGAACCAAGGGGCACTGGAAGAGAGGGAGAAAAAAAAACAGGAAAAACTGCCAGCTTGGAGTTTCCACTCAGGAAGAAAAAAGTTCAATTCTTTAGTCCCACTCACCACCTCCTCTGGTTTGGTCCTTGATTCATGGCAGTCCTTGAGATCAGTTGTGATACAGATGACAATGGTATGCACAGCATCTTGAGAACAAAGATGAAGCCATGCTCATTTCTAGTATTCATATAGGCATGAGTTGCCCTCTTTGTAAGCAGATGAAAGAATGATGCACTGTGTTGCCCTGTCTAGCGTTCATCTGGGACCCTCTTTCTTGCTTTTATAGCTGTTTACTCTCTGAGTTGTAGATTCCATCTCAGAAATGTGAGAAAGCTCAAATGGAGCTCAGAGATAGTGCAGGGAGGGTTGGGATTAGAAGGGGGCTGTGGAGTCAGAAGCCCTAGAGTTTGGGGTACAAAGCAAGATCTTTGGAACTCCATTCAGCTAAAGACCTGAGCATAGGACAGTCAGAGTGCCTTCTCATAGACTCCAGTGCCACTGCAGGACCTGAAATGTGGACGTGGCAAGGGCCACATTCGTCTGACTGATTCTGGCAGTAGGGCCAGATGGCTTGGGCCCCGAGCTCTGTTTTCAGAAAGTGGGGCAGGGCTCAGGGACCCACAGGGAATCTAAAAATAAAGCCCGTCTGTTTCTGCTCCCTTGTGGAAACTTGGGTGGCCTCTGGGAACACACAAGCTATGGTCCTCCTTCCGAGTCCTGGTTTGTTTGGTAATGGGAGCCAGAAAGGCCCCGTCTGCCCTGCATTTCAGTGTTAGATGATGAAGCCAGTGGTGCTAGGCTTGGAAGGAAGGAAAAACACAGTGGAAAGGACACAATGAGCCTCATCAAGAAATTAGAACCAAGATGGGGAGATGGCTAAGAAGGTAAAGGCACTTGTCACCAAGACCTCAGTTCCACCCCTGGAACTCACATGGTGGAAGGATCAAACTAACTCCTGCAAGCATACACACACACATAAACACACACACACACACACACACACACACACACACACACACACACACACACACACACACACACACCAGACCCCCACCAGCAGCAGTGGCAGCAGTACTAATAACAATGATGATAATAATACCAATAATGATAATGATGATGATGATGATGATGATGATGATGATGATGATGATGATGATGATGATAAACTAGAACTGGCATGGGGAGAAGGCTCAGCTGGCAAGGCAGTTGCTGTGACCTGACTTCAGACGCCCAGGATCCATACAATAGCCAGGCACAGCAGCATGGGTCTATAACCCCAGCAATGAAGCCTGGGAATGGAGCTGGGGCGGCGGGGGAGGTGAGGTGCAGGAAGGTAGATCGCTAGCTTGCTAGTCAGGCTAACCAGATTGGTGAGCTATGGTTTCAGTGAGAGACTGTCTTAAAAAATAAGGTAAAGAGAGAGGGAGGAGACACCCAACATGGACCTCTGGCATCCACACGCAGATGCGCACATATGAATATCCATACACACACATATGTATCTGTATATTCATAGTCTAAACTCTAAAATTAGGGCTTCACGGTTCACCTCCCTGTGCTGTCTATGCTTCTCTGGAGACCCTTTGCTATGCCATTTTAGAGGTAACCTTGTCCCTGTGAAGCAAACCCCTGGTGAGTGCCTGCATTTGTAGACAATGTCAGCCTTCTATACATCATGTGTTTTTCCTATATGCCCCAGTGTTACGTGCAGCAGCAGAATTCATCTGTCCTTCCCTGCTTTATGCCCTGGTGCCTCCTTCGTGCCACTGTTCTTGGACTTGGGGACCATTATCAATTAAAGTACTTGAACTCAAGACTGCCACCCTATAGCAGTTCCCCTGATGACAGAGACGCCACGACAGCAGTTCCTCTGGTGATGGAGACACCTACTCAGCCATCAAGGGGGTAAGGAGTGCACACCAGGTAGGATTCTGAACAAAGATACAATTTGGGTCCTGAGTGGGATGGATTGGCATAGAAGGAAATACCAACATGCTACTCAGATTTTAAAGTGCAATTCACAATTTAAATTTATGAACTATTTATTTCTGGAATTTTCCAATTAATACATTCAGATCAAGGGTGACTATAGGTGACAGGAAGCAAACTCTCAGGTAAAGACTTCTGTGGATGGGGAAGGGACTAAGGTATGGGTACCAATCTGGAATCCCGAGTGTGGTGGTTTGAATAGGAATGGTCTCTGTAGGCTCACATATTTGGATGCTTGGTCATTATGGAGTGGTGCTACCTGACAGGGATTACGAAGTGTGGCTTTGTTGGAGTAGAGCAGGTGTGGTCTTGTTGGAGGAAGTGTTTTACTGGAGGTGGGCTTTGGGGTTTCAACTGCTCAAGCCAAGCCCAGTGTCTTTCTCTTCCTGCTGCCTGAGGATCCACATGTAGAACTCTCAGTTCCTCCAGCACCATGGCTGCCTGCATGCCACCATGCTCCCACCATGCCGATAATAGACTATGTCTCTAAAACTATAAGCAAGCCCCAGTGAAATGTTTTCCTTTATATGTGTTGCTGTGGCCATGGTGCCTCTTCACAGCAATAGAACACTGACTAAGACACCAAGGGTGGATAAGGAAGGGACTGGGAGGCAGGGTCACTGTACTAGAAACCAAAGTGTGGATAGGGAAGGTTCTTGGGGGAGGGGTCACTGTGTTGGGAACCCTAGTGTGAATGGGGAAGGGACTTAGGGAAGGGTCACTGTACTGGGAACCTAAGCATGGATGGGGAAGGGACTTGCGGGAGGGTTACTATGCTGGGAACCCAAGTGTTTCTAAACAATGTCTAAAACACTCCAGGCTGGCACAGATGGGTTCTGGAAATGTGGCTAGGTTGAGAGCTAGGTTGAGAGTTCCCTGAGATTTTGGCACATTTGAGGAGTCATAGCAAACATGACTTCTATGCCTGTTTGTCTTTCGTCCTTCCTGTGTCTTCTGAGAAGAGCAGAGGCGCACGCAGCAGCGTTGAGGTGAGCGCACCAGAGGGATGAGAAGGGTTCCACGCCATGCAGGAAGCACAGGTTCACAGGGAGGAGCGACAGCCGCATTTGTTTGCTCGCTCTCTCCAACACTCAGCCAGTTATGGTTCATAGGGCAGGCACACGAGTGGGTGGGTGAGGAAATGACACAAAGACAAGCGGGACACAGACTCAGACCTTTGAGGCATTGTGTTTGGTACGCCTGGCCAAAATGGAAGCTCACTTTCAAAGAGGCGGTCCCTCTCCTCTATAGCCAGTGCTGCTTCAGAATTATCCTTTGGTGTCAAACGAGAAGGAAAATCATGCTTCTTGGATGCTAGGCCCACACCTCTTCCATCGTACTTTTGGTCTCCATCTTTATCAACTTCTGACATTTCACCTCACTCCATTCTGAGCCTTGCTGGTATCTAGTATTCCCGGGCGGGGTGGTGGGGTGGTGGTCTATCAGCAGAGCTCCTGGCTCTCTACTGTCTTCTGACTGAAACAGTCATCATTCTCGCCCTTCTCCTCAGCCCTCTTCATTTCCACATATTCACTTCAAGCAGAAGATCTTTCCTCTCACCTTCCAGAGAAAACAGTGGCTTCCTGCTTCACTGTGATCAGCACAATGTCTATGATGAAATGTGTCCATCCGGGCTGAGGAGAGCCTCTGCTGTGAAATCCAGCAGGGGCTCTTCAGTTTTTGAAGAGCAATGCAGCCACAGCTCCCTGTAGCATCGGACACTGTGGAGAACCTCCCTCCAGAGCAATGCAGCCGCAGCTCCCTGCAGCATCGGACACTGTTGTGAACCACCTTCCTCCAGAGCAATGCAGCCGTAGCTTCTTGCAGCATCAGACACTCTTGAGAACCTCCCCCAACCCAGGCTGAAATTCAATTGTCTCGTACCTCTTAGGAAATAATTTTCTCTTGGTTCCTCTGCCTTCCAAATCACATGGTGTGTTCTTCTGCTCCACCTACAATGTAAGGGTTGCAGCTCCCCAGTGCTTTTCCCCTTGACTCCAGCCACTGGCATCTGCTGATGATGCCAAGGCTGAACTCCAGTCTGACCCTTCTTTAGATACAATTCTCTACTGTTTCCATTCCTCACTGGGTCCCCATCTCCTTTAGTATAAGGTCAGTCTTTAGGTGTGGTAGCAAGTCCCATTTTGTAAAAATATGTTCTCTGGTCTCCTCTCTCTCTCTCTCTCTCTCTCTCTCTCTCTCTCTCTCTCTCCTACAAGTATATAAAATTATAGTGAGCATATAATTATCGTTCTAACTGGGATCATCTGGGAGTGAATAGGGGATAATTTATAATGGAGTTGGGCCAAGAAATAATAAACCAGAACAGTCCCAGGTAGGCTAGGGTAGAGTCAGTCTACCTACCATGTTCTTATTTGAAATATTCACTGTCTTCCCAACATGCTGTGGTCTTTCACCCCTGGGCTCCTGACCACACAGTTCCCACATCCAGAACTAGCCTACTTATTCTCTCTTCAGAGCTTTCCCCAAGTTATGTAAGGGACATTTCCTCTGTAACCCATGGTGTCCAATGCTGCCAGTACTGATAAAAAGAATATGGTGGTGGATGTTACTCCATGGTGTACTGAGCTGGGAGCTAGGAACAGACTGGCAATGGTGTCAAGTACAAGGATGTTGGTCCCAGACTGCTGGGGTTCGATCTCAGCTTACTAGGTAGCCTCTTCTTGTCTGCTCTTGCTTGCGAGGTCCCTCAGAGGACAGCGTAAGCCAGTATGCACAGTATCTCCAGGGCTGCAGTCACTACTCATTGCAGTCGCTAGTGCTCGTTTTGAGCACTCACTTGCATCATTCCAGGCCTTGCTGAGCACTCTCCACACATGCCACACGTCACGGCAGTTCCATCAGGCAGGCTTTCTAATCACTTTCATTTCACAGCTGGGGGAACAGCATCCTAGGGAAGCTTCTTGCCCTATGTGATAGGTGGAGGCCTGAGCGCGAGTTCTCTAGCCTGGAAGATGCCTGGGTTTGCCCAGTTGGCCTCCCTTCCTACACTGATGGTACTTTACATCTTGGCCTGAGCCCAGGGCCTGGTTCTGTAAAGCGCGAATCAATCCCACGCCAGTTTGGAATTATTATTAAAAGGGTTATTTATTTGAGGGGGAAAAACTTACGAACACCGTCCTAAACAACAGCCCTCTACCAGGAAAGGAGTCAGAAGCAAGAGAGAGCGAGAGGAGGTCTGCCGCTGCTTTTTAAAGAAAAAGAGACCACACCCCAGTGGGCTGTTATCTCAAAGGCTATTGGCTAAAGGAGCGAAAGGAGCTCCCGCAGCAGTCCTGTTTCACTACCTGCTTAGAGTGGAGGAAGGTGGTTGTGACTGACAACTGGAAAAGGGTGCCTCTGTCTGACCCAAACAGAACATCAAGAGAGAGTTGTCAGGAGGTAGAGCTGTACTGGGAGGACTAGGGTGGAGGGCTTCAGGGCCTTTCCCACAGGACTAAGGTTTGTAGCACAGTGACAGAAAAAAGAACCACTCCTTTTAGATTTTAGGTTTTAAAAATCTACTGGGGAGAAAGAAGGATGAGAATATATTTGCCAGTGTGTGTGTGTGTGTGTGTGTGTGTGTGTGTGTGTGTGTGTGTGTGTGTGGTAAGTGTGTGCATGTATGTGGGCTCTTGTGGGGGGGCATGTAGCTGAGAATGGGATATCAGTCCCATTTTCTGAGGCTAAACAGCTGCAAATTAACAAAAAAAAATCCTGCCCCAATTCACACTGCTAAAGAGTAAACATAATTATCCTTAATCAATACAGGCCCTTCAGCACTACCTAATGGCTGTCCGGAGCTTAATTGTTCACAGCAGTTGGGGAGGAAGAGTGAGGAAAGAGAATATTCCAGCTTCCTTCTCACCTGGGCATTCCCAGGTCAAAAGTCAAGTTCCTAGGAGCATAGCCTCTAGGCTGCTGTGTACCACTGTGCATGGCCCAGAAAAGAGGTGGCAGGTAGCTGCATGGCTGCCTGTGGAGGCAGGAGAGTATCTCTGATTACCTTTCTCACTGCTGTGACAAAGTATCTGGCAGAGGAAAGTTAAGAGAAGGGGTGTTGTTTTGGCTCGTGGTGTAAGAGGGCATATGATCCATTGTGGGGGAAAGGCTTGGCAGCGAGAGCACAGAGAGTATATCTTCCCTCCTGGGTGGCGATGCCCAAAGGTGCATCTCCTAGGTGACTCTAAATCCAGCCCAAACGACAAAGGCCATCAACCATCTTGGACCTTTCCTAACTGACACTCAGATGCCATTTTCTGCTTTCTCCTTACAACTTGGTTCCCTGCTCAGTTTCCTCTGTGGCTACACTTCTCTGTCCATCTGTCCATTCTTTAGGGACCTAAGTCCCCACCTTGTGCTCCAGCTTTCTTATGACAGGATTCCTGATTTGAGCTATAGTGTCCTTGACTTGGGCCCTTCATGTCTTCCATGCAATTCCCTCTTAAGGCAAAAGACAGTCTGTTTTCTTGTCAGTGGAACCGGCTAGAGAGCCCCAAACCTAGCAGACACGTCATTGCATTCCTTTCTGCTGAATCTTAGCCCCTGCAACTCCTGCCCTCTTCTGTGTAGACACAGAGAATGTTGGATTCTTATCCAACCAACCCCTACTCATGAATGCTATCCTCTTGGTCTACTTCTAACAGGGCCTGAAGAGAATTTCAAATCTTCTGGCTCCCTCAGTTGGCCTGCTCTCTGCTCCCTGATTAGAGAAGCCCAAATTGCCCGAGTACCTAAGAATAGCAGCATCATTAGTGACTAAATAACCTGGCAGACAGCACCCAATTCCCCACCCCTTGTTCCAGTATGCTTGGGCACACATCTCCCGAGAGCTTCTGCTCCCTTAGGAATGCCTGGAGGCTGTGACACCATCTGTGGACTCTCACAGCTAATCCACAGGCCTCCTCTCCCTTTGGAGCGTGCCCAAAGCTAGCTAACCTTCCTTCCCTTATAAACGGCTAAGGCATGGAGGACCATTTGTGCTCTGCCCTCTACTCAGCTAGGCTTCATCGCAATCTCTCCCGGGAGCTCAGGATACGGAGTCTGGTTGCCTGGTTGCGGCTTGGATGCAATGGAAGACTCCAAGAGAGGTGTGCTAAGAGGACTTTTACAGTATGTTGACAAGGCTGAGCCACTGGGGAGAACACGGCGGATCAGGTGGTTTTCTCCTGTTTGTCGAAGTGCTGGAAGTGGTCCAGGGCTTGGAAGAGCGACGATATTGCTGGGGTCTGGCTCCTAGTCCAAATGGCCCATGCACCTTGACATAAGGCCCAGGCCAGTGGCTCAGACTCAGTTGGGTGTGTGTCTCATACACAGAGAAACCTTCTGTAGGGTTCATTCTTCATAGTGGTGATTCAGGGCTTAGGGCGTTCATATTCAACACTGGGACACCTCACATGTCTCTCATTTATATCGCCATTGGGTTCCTGTATTACTCAATTATAAATGTCCACCTAATCGCTCCCACTAAGCTTATGGCCCCTACCTTACCCCCTCCTTTATCTGGAAACTCCCGATCATGCTTGAAAACCCATCCTGGCCATAGTGACCCCTCCGTTGTTTGCCCTGAGCTCTTAGCTCTCCATCCCTGTAATAACTCCTTTCTCTTTGTATTGTGCAAAGGCTTTCCCCATGAAGATGGACATCTTCGGGCTCATAATGGGTTTCATTTGTCTGCTTCCTCACTCACACAGGGTAGCAATATATCTGATCATCTTTGTATCTCCTGAGTCTAACACAGCACCTGTCATTCAGTAGGTGTTCAGTAGCTGTTTATTGAGCAAACAGGCACACAGGGAGTCTTCTGCCTAGCTTGCAGGTTCTCTGTGGCTAAGGACTATGCATCTTCTCAAACTGGTTCAGTCTAATGCACCTGTGGGGGTTAGAGGTGTCATTGCTCCCAATCTCCTCATAAAGTCATTTGAACTCAGTGAAGATCTCAGTGATTCCCCCTGGTGGATTTAGTCCCTCCCTCCTCTGTGCTCAAGCCTTTGTAAACACGAGGCATTAGGGTGTTTATTCCACTGTACTGCAGCCAATTGTCTACAGCTCTGTCTCTTGCACTAGACATAAGCTCCCAGGGGACCAAGCATGATTCTCCTTCTTCTTTATATCCCGCACCTAGCAGAATATCTGGCAGGATGCAAGTGCTCAGGGCCTGCATGTGAAACTAACGGCTACCAAGAGGTGTGATTCTGAGGCCAGGAGTGACTCGCAGGTGGATGGGGACCCTGGAATGAGAGTGCCGTGGCTCTGGGTCACCAAGAGCCACGCTGTAGTCACTGCTCCCCCTTGCTGAGAAAAGCACAGTGCCGGGAAAGCTGGCAAAGGTGACTGGCTCTGGGGTTGGCTCCTGCTGGCTCCTGCTTGTTCCTGTTATTAAGCTTAAGGAGCACTTGACCCATCAATCTCTGCAGCTGCCACTGTGCGGGCAAGTGACTATTTGTGGAGGTCATGGAATATGTGGGTCACGGGTGCAGGTGCCTACTTCGGAAGACGGATGGAGCATTCCTAAGCATCCCTTGCTCGATATTAATCAGATGCCCACTGTGTCTCAGTCCCCATTGCAGGCGCTGGAAGGCAGCAGTTTCTGGTGAGAGGACCCGAATGGCCAGTGGCTGTCAGGATTTGAACGAAGGTTTGTGAGGCAACGATTCAGTCAGGGATGCACCACCTAGGAAGTTCAGGAACAATGGATGGCAGGAGTCAGAAAAAAAAAGATCCCCACTATCTTCAAGGAAGCCCGGAGTTCTCTGTGGGGCGAGCTTAGAGACCTGCCTAGCAGGATGGGCATCCTTTCTGGACAGAGCCTGAGCTACACAAACTTGGCCGAGGGTGCTGTCTGCGTGTGCCTGGCCCAGAAGGTTTCCTGCACGGTGCTGAACTCTGCCCTCAGCACCCTGTTTAAAAGGCAATCATGTTAATAAATATAAATTGTGGAACTCGTGCCTGAGAGCAGAGCTGAAATGGAATCCATAATCCAGACAGAGGGGAGCGCAGCTGCACTGGGTTAATCGCGCACACATCAAGCATATGGCGGTGCACCTCCAGACCAACAGGCAGGGAGCGTTCTCTGGATGCAATTAGGCCCTGCGCATGCATAAAAAATGAGCCAGTGCTTCCAAAAGAAGAATAAAATTGCTGAAGTCATAACCTCAACTCAGGGTAATTACAATCAGGAAGTCTCACCACTTGGTTTAAGCAGCACTCACACACCCCATTGTCCCGCAGGTGAACCTGCCTGCCTTGCCAGCTTCATGCTGAGGGGTGAGTCTTCCATTTCCAGGCCTCTATTCCCCCAGGGCATCTTCCGGCTACTCCCAAATACCGAGCACCAGGTCTTCCAGGGTCATTTGAAAACTAAAGCATTGCTTTTAGGATAGTAATGGCCAGCCAAGGGTTGAGGATGTAGCTCCGGTGGAGAGTGCTTGTTCCTTGGATTGGGGCCATAGTCGTGCATAACCAAGATGTGGTGGCACTTGCCTGTAGGTCTGTGACCTAAGCACTGGGGGGGGGGTGCGGGTGGAGGCAGGAGGGTCATAAACTCAAGGTCATCCTCAGCTACATAGCCAGTTTGTGGAGAGCCTAGAATACACAAACTCAAAAAACAAATAAATAAAAGTTAAAAAATTTAAAAGGCCTAAATGCAGTGAGCCTGGCATGCTATTAACAGTACCTACAAATCCGCAGTAATTCAGCAATGCTAGGAGGTAGACAAAAATATTAAATGTGTTTTTCAGATGGGGAAATCAAGGGTCAGGAAGTTGTGCAAGGCTGCCAAACAGGCAGCCCAATGTCTTTCCTTCATGCTTTGCCACCTTGGGTAGCAAACTTCAGGCTTGAATTTCCAGGATTAGCACTCTAGGCAAGCCATCTCATCTTCCCTCTCCGGGAAACCATGATAACAAAGCCTGCCTTCAGGGTTGTTCTGATACGGGGATTAAGTGAACTCTCGTATTTGAATGGAACAGGCAGGTTCAGACCCTAGGTTAAGGTCTGGAGGCAGCAACATGTAGCGAGTGGGAACCCAGCTCCAGAATCAGGTGGGGTTTGAAGCTTGTCTCATGTCTCTGATCCCATCCTCCCTTGATTCTCATCTTTTCACAAACGCCACCTTGCTAAGGGTGTGTCTTGACATCCCAATCCTGGCACTGCACAGAACTGCTTTCTATGTCTCCCACACTTACCACCTGTGAATCTTGATTGAATCGCGAAATGCCCAGATTAGTAAAACACACTTCTGGTGTGTCTGTGAGGGTGTTTTCAGAGATCATTAAAGGAGGAGGGCTCCAACACCACCCATGAGTTAACCTACTGATGGATTCGACTTGGTGGGACTGTTAAAGGTGGGGGAGGGGTTGCTAGCTGCACCACGATGCTCTGCCTACTCGCTCCTCTTTTAAACTTTCTCTTGGGTATGTATCACAGTAATGAAAAGCTAACTAACACGTCGTCTCCTCGTTTGCTATTCATTTTACCATTTATGTTTCCCATCCGTGTTAAGCTCCATTCCAGGAAGGGATAGGGCTATTTGGTTTGTTCACTGCTGATCTAACATGAAGGACAGTACCTGACAGTGCCCCCCAAATATTTGCAAATGAATAACGAGGTGATTAACTTGAACAAACCTAGACTTCTTATCAGGAAAATCATCATCACCACTTTTCCTCCTCTTCCTCACTCTTCCTCCTCCTCTTCCTCCTTGTGAGGGTTACGGGGATTGTATCTAAATTGTCTGACAGGGTATGACGTTTGGTACTTCTTCAGATATGATGGTTGTAAGACAAGTGACTCATTTATATTTTGTTCACTATTATAACTCCAGGCATTAGATAGATGCACTCTAGATATCTGCTGAATTGATTATTGTTCGAAGGTTCCTTGAGTGTGGCAAAAGTATAGTTGTGCTGAAATACGAGGCCGTGAGGTTTCTACACCAAGGTTGGCTTATGTCCTGTAGAGGGCCTCAGTTTAGGATGTAGCCTCCCCAAACCCCTGATGCCAAGACCTAGGCTACTCCTGATCCTGCAGTGGCCCTGTATGATCACTGCTATCTAAATACTAATCTCAACCACAAACTCCAAGCTCTATGGACAAGGAGGCTTGTTCCAGCAAGTGAAATCCAAGGGTGATGCTAATTGCTAATATCCCTTCTATAATTACTTTTCACACCTTGGTTACATCTCAATGGTCCTCCTCAACTGAGTGTGTGTGTGATGCTAATGACCACATCCTAGGCTGGGATGGGAAGGCATAGAGCAGGAGCAAGGCATTGGATTTTCCAAAGCAAGGAGCTTCTGGGACTTTTCTTCTGAACGATGGGAAGGGGGTGGTTATGGGAATGAATTGAAGTTGGTGACATTCTCTTCATTTGAGTCTGGGAGAACACACTCTTACCTTGGACCCTTTCCATAGCTCCACATTATATGCCCATCACCCCAGACAGAGGCAGCTTGATCAAGGTTAAGGAGAGGCCTCTCTAGAGCCTGTGTGCAGAGATATGGGCAAAATCTTCAGGAAAAGAGGGGCTGAAAAAGCAGTTACAACTGTAGGCTAAATGTTGAGTGGAGGGAAATAGAACTGGGTGGAAAGCGCCCTCTAGAGCAGCCATGGTCTTCAGAGGCTGGCGAGAGCCTTGTTAGCTAAGGTAACCATGGGGAGGCAACTGAGGGAATCCTCCTGCCTCATTCAATTTCCTTCTTTACTCCAAATTCTATTTTTAATTATTTTTGGAGACACAGTCTATGTAGTTTTAGGTCTCCTGGAACTCACTATGTAGATCAGGTTGGCTTCAAACTCACAGATACCTGCCTGCCTCTTCCTCCTGAGTGCTAGGGGATGAAAGGTGCATGCCACCATGCCTGGCCTCCCTCCAAATGCTTGATGGGTTTGCTCATAGGCCAGACTCAACCAGAAGCCAGGTGGAGAGGGATGATGTGGAGCTGGACGGAGGCCACTGTGAACCCTGTCTGGAAGTCTTCCGTGATACACAACACGGAAATCATGTCCCTAGTCTGTACCTGCCGTGGGGTGGGAAATAAGAGGGTGAAGACACTGTGGGGGTACTGACCGGGGTGTGGACAGCAGCCTGACATTCCAGTCCAAGGAGCACACAGGTTCTCTGCGAAGCCTCAGACTTTCACCTCTCATCAACCTGGTCAAGTCATTTAGCTTTTAGACTGGTGCTAGTGTTGACATTGATAGCTATGATGGCACAGGACTGCTGTGTTGAACCCACAAGACAATAAGCATGCAAACTCCCATCATGATGCAGAGCATGTCACAGCTGTAGTAAAACCCAAATCTCAACGGCAGCTGGAGGTCTCCTGGTGATCTTGGCATCCCTTCCAATCCCAGGATTGCTGCCTGTTGTCCCCCCCTCAGCCACTCATCTCCTCCCCATGATGAATACTAAGCCTCTGCCCAGCCTGGGGTCTGCTCCAGGAAGCAGGCTGCCAGTCCCACCTGCCAATCGCAAAGCTCCCGAGCACTCAGCCAGTCTCAGCTTCCTGCGCTGGCTCCGTGCCTCAAGCGACTGCACTGCTGGATGCCAACGGAAGAAGAAGGAGCTAGGGGCTGCCTGGTGGCCCACTCTGCAGTATCCCATGCCCTGCACCCTAGGCAAGCAGCTGAGAAGAGCAGGAAGCGAGGGGAGGGTCCCTCCAGTCTGCGGAAACCAGCAGCTGCTAGCTACCTTGTTAACTGGAGAACAATCAGGGCTGTCAGGAGTCAAGGGCGTCTCATGCTTATTCATGAGCAGTGACACACTGTCTTTCTGTGCAGTCCACAGTCCCTGGGGGTGCTCTGTGGCCCCTAGTCCTCCTTTCATCCTCTCTTTCTGCTTTGCTCCTGAGTGAGTGCTGGCAGCTTCCTGACTCATTTCAAACGGCGAATGAACATCTGTATAAAGTCTTACAGTTTATAAACCACTTCTCACGTGTTTCTTTGGGGGAAGTTACATATGACTTTAATGGTGTCTACAACTGCCAACCCATTCTACAGATGATCCAGGCTCTATGATCCCTGAGGTAGAAGGGGGAGGCAGTCTGTGGGCACAGCCCTGGGCATAGGTTTGCAGTGGGCAGTCAAGGATGGATGGAGACTTGACAATTCTGCACCTGGACACATAGGTTCTATTTTACTGACTTGGGGGGGGGGAGAACAGGACAGGAGTCATATGAACAGACAGAGGGGATATCTTTGGAACAAGCTCCAGGAGCTCCTTTGACAGCAGTACAGCAGAAGAAAAACAAATGCTTCGTCACTGGCGTTGGGGCAGGAGAGGTACTGGCAAGCCTCTGGGAACAATGTGGGCACTGCTGTCTCTGAGAGCAGCTTGCTTGGGACTCCAGAGAGCACCAGCTGCCCTCTTGCCACTGTTCTTACTCGGGGTAACAAGATATTCATCGGCAACACCTCCTTCTCTGGAAAGCCGCCCTGGCTACCTTCTTTGACTGTATCTCTGAAGAGTCCCTCTGCAAACCTCTGCCTTTTCATATGACTTGTACTGGGCACACGGGAACTCTGGTATCACACAATTTTCATTCCTGAATGGTCAGCCCTCTACTGGGACATGAGTTCCATAGCGGATGGGCTCTCAGAGCAAGTGGCTAAGTGTGAATGAATGTGAACGAATGGCACTGGGCTGCTGGCAAGGTTCAACTCATGCTGATGAGCATCATGAGCTAGGTTCTTTTACTTGATTGCTACAATAATCCTAGGAGAGTTTTAAATGGCCCCATTCTGGAGATGAGGAAAGGAAAGCTTGACAGGTAGACATGACATGTCCAAGGCTATGGATGACAATGTTCGGCATCTCACTAAAAGGAATCTTCACACACACGGCTGACCAAGTGAATGAGCTGTTACACATACTCCTCCTCACTCCATCCTTCTTATTCCAAGATTTATTGTGAAGCAGCCTACAGTCTATCAGTCCTACCACTGGAATACCTGTTGATTCCATTCATCCATCAATCCTCCCTTCTTTTTCCTTCATGTCGGGTGCTGAGGACTGAGCAGGGTCTCCCACTGATAAGCATGTGCTCTACGGAAGAGCTATACTCAAAGTCTCTCCTGCCAATTTCCTAGGTCACCCCATCATTTCCCAAGGGGCATTTGTATAAAGACAAAAATAATCTTGGCTAGTTCAATATTCTTTATTCATGACTAACAGTGGTATATGCCTATAGCCCCAGGAGCTTTTCAGGAAGCCAAAGTAAGAAGATTGCTTAAACTCAGCAGTTTAAGGCAAAACAAAATCAAACCAAACAAACACAAACCCAAAAAAGTCACACAAAACAAAAATTCCACATATGTTGTGGGAGAACTGTTTGCATTGCCAGTCCTCTTGTGCCAATAAAACTACCTTGAGTCAAGGACAAAGTGACTGACTGGCTGACCAAGATTAGCCATATAGATGTTAGAGGACTGAGGAAGTTTGATGAGAGGGACAGAAAGAGAGAATGAGGGACTGGAGGGGGTAGATTTCCAAGTCATTTTGGATGAGGAAAGTGAAGAGAGTAGGGTCAGGTGATTGGTCCTGTTCTTAGATTTTTATCAGGTTTTGATCTCGATTTCTTACTACCAAGTTTTTATTAATACTAGAACAATTTAGGTAACTGCTATGCATATAGGCATTTATTTCATAGTCACATTTTCTTAGGATATTAAAGCATTTTCATGGGCTCCGAAAATACTATGGGCCCTATACGCTGTCCTCTATGGCTGGTGGATAAGGCTGTTGACACTGAAAATCCCAGCATCACAGGAAACCCCTCAAGCCTTACAGCTTGTCCTCATGAGAACACTCTACTCCAACACTTTTACTTCTTCATCTAACTTCCATCAGAGGTTATCTTAATGGCATCACATTCTGTGACAACCAGTGCAACAGCCTCTCACTGGTCTCTCTTCTTTCTTATGACTCCCGTCCTTTCAACACACAGCATTAAAAATGGCCTTTTAGAAAAGCTGATTTATTCATATCTGTCCCTACTTAAAAGTGCTTGTTTCCCATTGCCTATAGAAAGACTCTAAGGTTCTGATGGAACAATGCTATGCCCTACGGTAGAATGATGCTATGCTCTGTGATGGAACAATACTATGTTCTATGATGGAAGGACGCTGTGCTCTATGGTGGAATAATGATGTTATGATGAATGATGGAATGTTATATGATGGAATAATGCTATGTTATGTGATGGAATGGTGCTATGCTCTATAATGGAACAATGCTATGTTCTATGATGGAACAATGCTATGTTCTATGATGGAATGATGCTATGCTCTGTGATGGAATGATGCTATGCTCTATGATGGAATTATGCTATGTTCTAGAATGGAATGATGCTATGCTCTGTGATGGAATGATGCTATGCTCTGTGATGGAACGATGCTATGCTCTATGATGGAATGATGCTATTCTCTGTGATGGAATGATGCTATGCTCTATGATGGAATGATGCTATGCTCTATGATGGAATGATGCTATGGTCTATGATGGAATGATGCTATTCTCTGTGATGGAATGATGCTATGCTCTGTGATGGAATGATGCTATATTCTATGATGGAATGATGCTATGGTCTATGATGGAATGATGTTATGGTCTATGATGGAATGATGCTATTCTCTGTGATGGAATGATGCTATGCTCTGTGATGGAATGATGCTATGGTCTATGATGGAACGATGACATGCTCTACGATGAACAATGCCATAATCTAGGCTTATGCTTCAAGAACTCTCTGGCTGGGTCCCATATTCTGACCCTTCCTAAGTTCTCAAGTTTTTCTCCTGAGGCCCTGTACTGGTTGCCTGTGAGATGCTCCTTGGGTCACCAAAGCCTGGCAATGTCTTCATTTAGGAAGAAGAGAGGTCTTAACCATCTAGGGAGGGTTGGGGCTGGTGATGACAGAAAGGAGAGGGGTGGCTGGAATGACTGCAGAGGGCCCTGTCAGCTAGGAGTTTACTCCCTGCCCCCCAAGGCCAGGTGAGAACTGTGGAGACTCCATAGCCCAGGTGGTCAGGGCAGCAGTGTCAAGGACATGCTTGGTCACATCTCCTTTCAGTTGTGGACACTCTCCAGGGCTCCCTGGTGCTAAGCAGAAGCTCTAGTGTGCAGAACTTACAGGATCTCTCTCTCTCTCTCTCTCTCTCTCTCTCTCTCTCTCTCTCTCTCTCTTTCTCTCTCTCTCTCTCATGTGTGTGTGTGGGACCCTGCTGTATGCCATAATCTCAATGGTGAAAGTGAGAGCCAAGAGATCTTTACCCACGATACATTTACACCTGTGGGTGCCAAGCATGTGATAACAAGTGAGACATGACTAAGCCTGTGTCATGTGGCGATTACTAGGCCCCCTACCCCCATGTACTGTGTTGCATGCTCGTCATATAGTAGTGCCTAAAGGTAGGCACCACTTGCTGAGATGAGAGTTTGGAGTTGATGAGGCTGGGGCAGTAGGCACAGGGAATGCCTGTCTCTACCCTGGCACCTTTGAGAAGGAGAATCTGCACTCCCAGGACAAGAAGGGGCAACCCAGAAGAGAGGCCCTCACTGATGGTATTCTGATATGACTATATCTGAGGTGACACAAGGTCTACTATTTCAGGCAATGGCTATCAGAGCAGTGCCTGGGATATGATGGATACTTAGGGATATTTGGTGATATGCTGCTGCTGAAGCTCATTTGACAGAATACTTACCTAGCATGCAAGAAACCCTAGGTTCAATTCCCAGCATGGTCTCAGCTGGGCATGCCAGCAAATGACTATACTACCCACACTTGGAAGAGTCATCCTTGACTACATAGTGAATTTGAGGCCAGCCTGAACTATATGAGACCCTAGTCTCGTAAAAATGAATTTACTGAGCATCTATTTAGGACTAGCATTCTAAAGGATAACTTACACTCATTGTCTCATTTCAGTCACAAACAATTCTCACCAACTAGCTAATGGTTCCATCTAACAGATAAATAGATGCTCAGGGAGAATGAGGCCACATAAGAAAATCAATATAAACAAGGCCACACAATGAATAAAAACTCGGATTTGTCCCCAGGTCTGCCTGACCTGCTTCTAACTGCATTGATGCCTGATTTAATACTTGTTATGTGGCCAATAAAAACTGGGCCATGGGCAGACAGCTCTACCTGGGATGGAAACACCGAAATCAATCTCACAAAGTCTTGGAGAAGAGGCCATAGTGCCCAACTCCTCCCCCTTGGATCCAGACTTACAAATGCCACTGCTAATGCACACGGCCTACTTGAGTTCCCTCCTCAGCTCTCTCTGCTCCTGAGTGGCTGCTGTGAAATCACAGTGACAGATCCAGTTTAGTGCCCAAGATGAGCTTGCAAGGATGTCTGCCTCAGCAGGGAGGTGACCCCCGATCTGTCCTTGGCAGCAACAGACAGCTCTCCTTTGTCACTCCTAAAACACCACTCCTTCCATGAAGGCTCCCAGGATTGACTAGGTGTTGGCTGTGAACTGAAGACAAACCCTTCAATCCTGAGAGAGGGAGGAATGGATGGAGGGAGAGAGAGAAAGAGAGAGAGAGAGAGAGTGCTATGAGCCCATCTTAGCCAGGTCCATCCCTGAATGGCAAAAGTGACATCACTGGAAAGGTTGAGCTCCCAGCAAGAAAGTTCTCTTTCAAGTGCGGTCTGTCTACCAGAGGTATCCTAGCACTTGTCACTTGCCCAGGGTGCCTTGAGACAGCCCTACCAGGTCTGAGATGATGGTTAGTGAAAGTACCTCTGAGAAGACCAGAGATAGGAAGTGGGGGTGAGTGGGAGGTATAAGGTAGATGTTAGAGGTCATAGGATGAGCATCCTGTGTCTGTAGCATTGATTGCTGATCCAGCTCCAGGACAGGGACACAAGTAGGTCGGAGCAGCATTTGGTGAGACGTTGGCCTTAGCAATCTTTTCCCTTGCCATCTCTACTCCCAGCTCTGGAAACTGGATGAGTGTAGTCTTTCCAGAGAGCTGCAGATCACTTTCAAAACCACATTTTGCATATAAGAAAGTGAGGGTCGCAGACCCTGCTCTCTGTTCACAGAGGAGAGCCAGTGGTAGGAGGGGACCTGCTTGGAGCAGACAGACTCCCTGGTCCTCTGCCCTTCCCTCACCCTCCCCTCCTCATCCTGAGGTTGCATCACTAGGCTAGTGGAGGAGGCATGGGGTGCAGGGCAGGCTCAGCAGGGAAGAGGGCCTTGCAGGGCCAGGGAAGACACCAGTGACAAGAGCAATTGATTTCCCAAGTGTAGATTAGATGGCAAGGGAGAAATTCTTCCTCCTGCCATTCATCAGTGGGCAGTCTCCAAGAGCCTCAGGCCCTCAGGGAATCTGTCTTGACTGCATTGCCCTGACAGTCCACTGGGACCCCTGTGGTGTGAGTCTGCCAGAGACCCCTAAACCAGGAGAGGGAGCCCAACCTGAAGACTCCCTACAGAGCTTAGTAGCAAGCTCCTGAGAGAAGTGGGGGCATGTCCTTAAGCCTCGGGGCTTTTGTCGGTGTTCGTGCTCCGGGCTGACTGGACACTCTGTCCAGATAGCTGAGATCACTGGGTTTGCCCAGTCTGCTCTGACAGTGGGGTGCTGACTGAATGCACTGAAGCATGAACAACCTTTCTCTATAAAGGGCCTGACAGGGATATCTGAGGCTTGCAGGTCTCAGTGTCTCTGTCACAGCTACTTAGTACAAAGGATGCCACACATAATGCACACATGAGTTGACATGGCCATGTTCTAATACAGCTTTACAAAATCCAGATGAATGGACCCTGATTGACGGACAGTGCCAGATCCTTGGGGAATATGGAGACCCTCCACTCTCTAACAGGATTTACCAATAAGCAGTGAAAGGGTTTCCAATGAGAAACCTCTGAGCAATAGGGCCGGCCACGGGACTTTACTCTAAATTCTGGCAGGGTGCATCTGGAGATGTTTTGTCAAGTCTCTGAAGCAGCGAGATAGGCTCCTCTGTGGCTGCGGAGTGACACTCTCTTTTGGTGGCCCTAAACAGTGCTGAGAAGACCTGCACCGCAGTCTTCAACTCCATGTACTGACTTTAGTCCTTATTCTACTTTTGAGTCATATGACCTTTGTCATTGTTGTCTCTGGTCTTACCTCCAAACCACGGAAAAGACCAATGGGTCCTCACAGGCTTCTGTGAAAATCATTACAACACTTGAAAAGTGTCCAGTATAGAGTCAGACCTCAGTTAACCTCAGATAAAGACGGAGCAGGGGCTGGCTGATCTCGGGAGATGAGGAGGCTGAGGTGTGAGAAAGATGTTTTTTGCCCATTTTGATTAGACTGGGAATGAGACTAAGTACAGCAGAGAAAAGGAAGTGGGAAGGCAAGGAAAACACATTGATTATGTGTGTTACTACAATGGACTGGACAGGCTGGGGGCTTTATGTATTTTCTCCATAAAACCCCCAGCCCACTCTGCAATGTAGGCTTCATTATTTCCATTTTATCGCCAATGGCATTAAATTTCAGAAAAGACAAGTGAGATACTCAAGGCCACTAAGGCTTCCTAATTAGAAGTTCATTCTTCCATCAGTTATTTCTCTTTTTTGTATCAATTATATGTTGGACAATTACTAACCTAATTTGTTTGGAAGATAAAGAACAAGAAAATGGACTCATGGTCTAAATGGGGGAGAATTTAAACCAATCATTAAGGTGGTGCTATAGAGGAAGCTAGGAGAACTGAGGCTTCGCCAAAGAGAAGACTCTTATTCTGTGTCTTGGAGGAAAAATGGGTCTCAGGTATCCTGGGAGAGCAAGGGGGACGCATCACAGAGGCAGTGACATCACATGCAGAGGCACAGAGGCATCCGACAGCACCATGCTTTTGAAAGTAGCCAGTCACTTGCTGCAGCAGGACTGTAAGGACAAGAAGGTGTCAAGGACGTTGGAGAGGCATGGCTTAGTGGACTCAGGGAGGTCATGATAGAGAGTCTGAACTTGATCATGCATGCAATGAGGGGATATTTAAAGGATTTCAGTAGGGTAGCAGAGGTTGGAGTAGTAAGTGAATGAGGCAGGAAGTGGGGAGGCCGTCTGGAAAGACAACAAAAATAATTCAGAGGAAAAGTGATGACAGTGATTACCAAAGAGGCAGTGGGATGGATGGGGAGCAAATTTGAGAGAGATGGAGGCGGTAGCTGGCTGGATTTGATAACTGGGATGAAGGGTGAGACAAGGAGGAAAGAATGGAATCCTGGAGGATTTAGAGATGCTTTGAGTAGTGAGATGACTGGGGAGCCCTAACCGCTAGGAAGAATGGAAGAGGAGAGCAGGATTTGGCATAACAAGTATGGCTTGGGTGGGGGTCAGGGTGGTGAGGACAGATGATGAGCGTGGAAGACACACGCCTTTCTCTCAGCCTCTTGTGGCACTCACTGAGAAGAGCCGGGAAACAGTACATCTATCAAGCTTGGAGAAGCAACTTTGGGAATGGTGGAGTAGTACCCCAGAGGACATTCTTTGTGGGATAGCCTTCAGTACTTCTCAGGAGGAGAGTTCTAAAGCCAGGAAATCACAAGACTTTCTATCTTAATCGAGGTTAGTGTGAACAGCTTTCAAATTATTCCCTCCCTTCTTTTTTTTCCCCCTTCCTAGTACTATGTAAATGCTGATAGGGGGCAGAGAGGAGGCAGTGGGTGGAGATAAATGCAGGGGAGATAAAGACACCAGAAATGGAAATTGTTTGGGGTGCTGGAGACCCTGGAATAGGAGTGCACAGGCACCTGTAAAGATTCAGCAAGCGAAACCTCTAGTCAGAAAATGTCCCTGGCCATGGTGCTGAACTCTGACTCTCCGACACCAGGTGGAGGAGGGAGATTTAAACCTGTGTATTCCCCGAGTTCCTTGTTAGTGTCACTGAGAACTCAGGTGTGCCAGTCTCGGCTACTGCCTTTCTATATCTCATTCAACCACAGCGTAATTTTCTAATTCAACAGTTCAGAGAGCTTCCACGAGCTTTACCTTCAGTTATTCTAAGTGCAGTACAGAAGTGGGCAGGGGCTTCTACTTCTGAGGGCCTTGAAAACAGGAAAGGAAGACAGGGGAGAGTCTGTCTCTGGTTATAGTCAAATGGCAACCAAAGAGCTGAGGGCTATGCAGTGAGCTAGTGGGACTCAGTTTTTGTTTTAGTACTGTTACTCTTTTTTAGTGTCTATTAATTATACATAAGAATATATTTCGTGAAGAGATTTTTTTTTTGTTTTGTTTTTTGAGACAGGGTTTCTCTGTAGCTTTGGAGCCTGTCCTGGAACTAGCTCTTGTAGACCAGGCTGGCCTTGAACTCACAGAGATCCACCTGCCTCTGCCTCCTGAGTGCTGGGATTACAGGCATGCACCACCACCGCCCGGGTCATGAAGAGATTTTAATACATATACACTTTCCTATATTCATCACCCATTCTCTTGTTTCCCATTTACTCTTCTATTTTAACTTTTCTTTCTCGCCTACCACCTATCTCTTTTAAAAATACAGGTCACACTACATGTCCCAGGCTGGCCTCAAACTCATGATCCTCCTACTAGGTCAGCCTCTTGAACACAGGAATTACAGTCATAAGCCACCACATTCTGGGAGATCTCCTAAGGAATGTGTTCCACAATGCTGCAGATGTATACTGGTAATAGGTGATAGGGTTTTGGGAATTTTAGGTGCTATTACATATTCTATTATTTGATAAAAGAACATAAAATGATCTGTATAAAAGAGAAATCTTCACAGTAGAGATTCCAGCAATTGAACCCAACCCAAATATGTTACTATTGTTAAAAACAACTTAGGCTACTTTGCATTGTTTCCTTAAATACATTTGTTTATGTGTATTTGCTTGTGAAGAGTCTTTATTTTGTGCCTACATGTTATTTTTAAAATAAAATCTTAAATAATTTTAGTATTTAGCATGAATGTTCTTAGGGCACCTTCTTTTTTAGTGCAGCTTTAGGTTCCCAGTAGAACTGAACAGATACCATTTTATTTTGTGTGTTCATGTGCACATATGCATGAAGTATGTGCATGTACCCCCAAACCCCCACACTCCCACCCCACCACCGGTGGCCTGGCAGACAGCCTCAGGATCACTCTGGATAATCACTTTCTCTCATACAGTGAAGGTGGGGGAGGGATGGGGATGCTGTGCTTGTCCATAAGACATAGTCTTTCCCTTTCTGAAGGTGATCCACATGTCTAAGAAGGAAAGTTTAAAAAACTCCTAGAAGGAATTGTTAGAGGAAGCATGGCAGCTTCCTTGACAGAAGTGGCTAGGAAGCTTCTGGGTCCATTGGCAGAGGCCCTTCTCTGCACAGTGGCAAGTGCCTAGCTCTGTATAAGTCAGGATGTCTGAGCACGCAGCACGGCCTTCGGCATCAGACAAACCCCTGGTTCCAACTGTGGCTACCCCCCACACAAACCGGCTGACTGACCTTGAAGAAGCTGCTTAAAGCCACTGCCTCATCTGTCAAGCAGGGGATAATCCTCACATCTGCCTCATTGAGTTCTCCAATTTCAATGAAATAAAGCTGGCGAAGCACTTAGCAGAGTGCCTGGCACCCTCCACACTCCATAAGTGGTTGCTATTATTATTTTAAGCAGCTGACTATAATAGCTCCCATTTATTAAGCACTTACTATTTGCCAAACACTGCTAAAGTGCTCTATGCATACATTTTCTTTAAACTCCACAACAGCTCTTTGAAGCATCATCCCCATTCTATAGTGGAAAACACCAAGGCCAGGAATGGAAGCGTTTCCTCCCAGGGGCATCAAAAGGGGCAAAGTGGCAAGTCAAGCTTTGAACTTGGAAGCCTTGTTTCCAAAGTCTGTACTTCCCAGTTCTTAGCAGTACTTCCATTTTCCGCCCATTCACTCCAGACTCACCCCCAGCAGGAACGTCAACAGCAGTATCTGACTAAAGCCTGAATCTCCTCTCCTTTTCTGTATTTGGACTTCCATTTAAAAAAATTCTGCTTCAAGGCTGGGGAGATAGCTCATCCAGCAAGTGCCTGCCTAGGCACAAGCTTGACAATTTAAGGTCAATCCGAGAATGCACACAGAGGCTGAAGGAGAGAACGAACTCTACCAAGCTGCTCTTTGACCTCCACGTGCTGGCTGTGGCACAGGCCCCTACATTAACACATCCTACACTTGCATAATAATAAATAAATAAGAATTTAACAGTGGACTTTTTGGACTTCAGAACTTTTCAAGTGATCTCATCAGACAGAGAGATATATACAGAGAGCATATGGATTGTTTTTATCAGGTAGAAGAACTCCTGGGCTTCCAAGCCAGTCTCTGGGACTCCAGGAACCTGAGATAGAGGCTCCTTCCAAGCTGCGCTCCACATCTCTCCACAGCCCAAACACTCTCATTTTGCCAGTGTCACTAACTCTCTTTCAAACCCACCACCCCAAGTGTGGTGAAACAACTGGGTTAAGGACCACAGTATATATGGACTAGCTCACACATGCTTCCGGGATGCTTCTCGTTCCCATTTACAGACTGGAAATATACGAGCTAAGAGAAAAGGTGAATCTGGTCAGCAGGGAGGGATCAGCAAGAAGAACTGGGACTAGAGCTCAGACTGTGCTGACCCTCTTCTTGTCCTTCTCCTGGTTCTCCCCCGTTTCTGTGTGTAGTCTATAGGCTTTGAGAGACCGTGCTCACAGACAGCACGGGGCAAACCGTCAGAGACATCGCAGGGGTTCAAAGCTCTGGGCTCCAAGTAGCTATACTCAGTCTGGGAGGGGACAGGAGGGGGAAGGGAAGGAGGGAGGGAGAGAGAGCAACATGGAGAATACCCATCACATTCAGACCTGACCAGGCAGGTTCATGTGTAGCTACTCATTTAATCATATTTTAGAGTATCATTAACCTGCTTTTACAGTTAAGAACACAAAGATCTTCAAAGTTTAACATGAAACTATAAGTGCTGGTACTCACTCATGTGTGTGTGTGTGTGTCTGTAAAATTGTCTTCCAAAAGAATACATACATAGAAGAGTTATACACACCCAGAATTAGGAACTAAAACAATATATGTCAAGCAAATATCTAGGACGACTATATTCTGTATTCTCACCATCTCAGGCTGGTCTTGAACGCTTCGGCTTCCAGGGTGATCAGATTATAAGCATGCACTCCCATGCTTAGCTTCACATTTTGTTGGAAGAGTGAGATGAGGAGTAAAGAGAGCAACTCTGGTAGATGCTAACACAAGTGACTGGGCTTCGGTGTGTGCTGAGAATTCTTCCAAGTGTGTTCCATGCATCAGCAAATTGAGACCTATAAAGCAGGCACATGCTTGTCCCATTGTCAAGATGAGAAGACTGATGGAGGAGACAGACATCTTACCCAGAGTTACAGAGCCAGCAAGTCTTGGTGCAGCCATTCACTGCTTGTTCCAGCTCTGGCCATTTTCTGTTCCTGTTCTGAGATGAGACTCTGGATTTCCTTGGCGATTGGCTTCTATGGGGCACTAACAGGCATTACAAAGAGACTCTAAACAGAAGGGTGCAGAGACTTCTTTTTTTCTTGCTTCCTGTTCCTGTCAGCACAGTTCTTGAGACAGCCTTTGCCTCCAGTAACTGCCTCCTGCATCACTCCAGAACTGGCCAGTGGTAGTCTTCCACCCCTAAACTGGAACATCAGCCTCCTGAACTCTGGCTACACTTAATTTTTGTCTTTTCAGCCTTGGAGATGGTAACTGTTTCCTGATTTTTTTTCCTGTGGCCTCTCAAGGCTTCTACTGGGCAGAGGTTCAAGCCCTGTGCTCAGTCTCCTCTGTTTGAAATTCCCAGGTGGCTTTTCTGACCTGACTACCCTCTGGCTACTCTGGTACCTGGAAGAGGAAGCTGGTTTCCAGAGCCTGTTTTCTCAACCACCAGGGTCTTATTTACTTAGATCTCAGTAGTTGTGGACATTTCAAACCTCAGCAGGTAAGAGCCAGTAGTCACTTGTATTATTTCATGCCCCAAACTCCACCGTCCCCTGACACCAACCTACTCTTTACAAACAAACAACTACAGTTTCCCAGAAGATCACAGGTCTTCATTGAAAATGTGCAGACGACAAATCCAAATGAAGGGTCCCTGGGGAACTGGAATACTGAGCTGCTAGTCTGGCTGGCTTACATTGATGCTGGACATCAGAGTCACCCTGCCCTAGAGATAAAATGAGCCTGAGTTCAAGGTCAGACTCCAAAGAATTTGGTACTGAAGGGAATTTCGGGGGGATAGTCATGGCTTATGGTTTCAGTGAGAGGGGCAGCTGATGCTGGTACCATTCTAAAGACATGGCCATCAGAAAAGGACACAGCTTGGAAAGTCATTAGCTGTGATGCTTTACCAAAGCCTTGATATGGACTAGACAGAGGCCACTGAGAGCAAGATGAAATATAGTAAGCACGTACGCCAACGAGCATGATGTTACAGGGTCTCTTGTCTAGGTCAGTGCACAGGATTCTTAGTGAATGGAAAAAAAAGACACAAAAAGAATAAAAAGGTGGCTTCCATCCAACCACCCCATTCATCCATCCCATCACCAATTCATACATTTATTCATCACTTAGTGAACATCTATTGAGTTACTCTTTTGTGAAAAATGTAGACGGAAGCAGCGATTGGTCAGCCATGGATCCAGTCCTTCAAGGATGCTGAGCCCCAGGAGCGATGCTGCAGAGACACACTTAACTGCATGTGCAGCAGGAGGCAAGGAGAGAGGACCAGCGGCTCTCAGCTGGAGCTATTTTGTGACTCCCCGAAGACAGCAAGTGATTGCCATCGTGAGGGCATTGTAGAGCAAGTGTGGTGACTGTTGTGAAATCCCATGAGTAAAGCGAAGGGCTTGTGAAGAGAAGCCTTGAGAGCTGAGATGAGAGAGAGAGCCTGGGCTGTATCAAGGACAGACTCAAGTCACAACTCTGTCCTCTAGGTCGTAGGGAGCCATCGAAAATTTCACTCAGGATACGACATGAGGGCACTGCCTTTTGGAAACATTTTCTAAAAGCACAGCAGAAAACGGGTTAGGAGCAGGGAGCAGCAATACCGAGTAGAAGTTGTGATGATAGTCACGACAATGAAGAATGCTGAAGACAAAACTGTGAAAGATGCAGAGAAATGCAGATGAGGAGACCGAGGCTCAGAGTCTGGAGAGACAACTGGCAGGGTCTGTCAAACAGCATGGAGGAACTGAGTTCCGGCGATGGAGAGGATGCCAAGGACAAAATTAAAGGGACAGAGCTAGAAGTCCAGTTCTGGACACCCCGAGTGTGAGGACTGTAATATATCCAACACATTGTTGACAAAAGACAGCATGGATTCCGTGAGAGGGCACCTGCCTTCATTACCGTGGCAGGCGAAACTCTGAAGTAGGATGTGATTTCCAATGAAAGAGGAAAAGTAACCAAGGAACGTCTGCTGGCTCAAATAAAAACTATTAACACAGAGAAAAGGAGGAACCAAGGCCAAGGGAAGGGCAAGGGCGAGGACAGCTGGGGAGCAGAGCCTGAGAAGAGGAAAGAGAACTGGGGCAGCTGCGGCCAGGACTGACCAGAAAGAAAGTTCAGCAGAGGGGAGACGGCCAAAGCCAGATGGAAAACAGCCAATAAATTAATGAATAACCACCAAGCCTTGTATCTGGGACTCACTGGAGCGCTAGCATATTCTAAAATCACACATTGACTTGGCCTTATCATCCCCACTGTACAGAGAAGGGAGCCAGGGCCCTGCAGAAAACAAGAAAGGAAGATGCATATTTCCTGGGAGTGCTCAGCAGAGCCCCAGTCCTGTGAGAGGTGGAGGAGAAGGGCTTGGGGTTAAGTAAATTTGTCGTTTCCTCTTCTAGGAGCCCGGATTAGCATATTAAAGACATGGAAGTCCTACACTGTAGAAACCTGTTTACTTTTGTTAAATGCCGTGTTTTCTCAGTGTGTTTGACTTGCAAACTTTCCCATCTACATTTCACATCTCACATCTACACTGACTTTGGAAGCATGCTGGGTGTGGCAGACTGCATGACATCATGGCCAGAATCTGCAGGGGAAGAAAAGTAAGGCAGTCATGGGGTACTGATGCTTGTCTGAGGGGGTGAGAGGAGACAGGGCATTAAAATTTTAGAGTGAGCTAATGGAAAGATAATGAGCGATAATGGGAAACAAGAAATTTTGGTACCAGAAAATCAACCCAGAGAACTTAGAGCTTGGATTCTTAGAAGAGGGACCATGGGAGAGGAAGCTGTTATGAGCTCTGCTTCAGGCTCCTAATACCAGCTGTCCATTCCTGTGCACCCCAGAGAACATCACCAGTTCCGGAAGGGAGACACCCTAGAGATTGAGGGAGAGGTCTAATACTCTGAAGCCCCTCGTCTATATATAATTCATCCACCATCACCCCCCCCCCGGCTGGCCATTCACCCTAGGGCAGGTATAGACAGGCATTGCTCTCACTCCGATGCTATCTCTTTACCACTCTGGGTTTTGCAGCCTGGACCTGTGCTCACCTCTGATTTCTTGGTGCACCTGTGTTTTCTAGAGTCAGCCAGGAGAACAGTTTGCTCACTAGTATCTGGCTAATACGTCCTGCATCCCCTGTAAGAAATGGAAAGGTTTGGGCCATCATTCCTGATCCAGGCCTCCTTGTGGGGGTGTTCAGGACTGTGCGTTGTGGTCTCTGCACTCTGCCAGAAGGTATGCACAGTGTGTGTGTGTGTGTGTGTGTGTGTGTGTGTGTGTGTGTGTGTGTGTGTGTGTGGTGGAGGGGTGCTCTGTCTCAGACAAGAAGAGACTGGTTCCCAAAGACACACACCTTAGCAAGGTCAGATGTGGCAAGGTCATCCTCACAACTCCTGCTTAGCAGGACATACACAAGACCCACAGTGGATATAGGGCATGACATACTCACAGTATGACAGGGCAGGCTGGGGACTTCAAGAGAAGAAAGCCTTAAGTTAGTGACTTCATATGGGGTGACACACAGGGGAGGTCTGCCTTAGAAATTCAGTTTTATGAATAAGAGAGTGCTTGCTTTGGCCCGAGACATTCCACAGGGACACTGGACCTGGAGAAGCAGACTAAGTGTATTTTACTATGCCGCTGCTACCTCAACCCAGGGCCCAGTCAAGCCCAGGGCATCTGGCTGGAGAGGGTCTCTCTCAAGCAGATGTTTATTATAGACTTGTTCCGAGCACTTAACATGCCTTCTCTTTCCCAGCTGCTAAATGCCCATTTTCAAGTTATTGAAATTCACCAGGAAGTATGGTTAATATGCGAATATAGATTAGCCGGCCCCCTTCCCACTGAAGCAAAGCTGCCTGCTTGGCAGCCTCTGGTACTCAAGATTCATGAAATATCTGGCAGAAACAGGAGGGGAATGGAGAATGACCCAGCAGGGGTGGAGATGGGGGTAGTTTAATTCTTGGGCTGCTAATGAATCTGATTGCAGCCAACTCTCCATCTGACCTAGATGGGTTACACACTGGGTAAGCTGTCTGTAGAAAAATGTTCAATCCCAGGAGATTTTCCCATTGCTCCACAGACTCCAAAACCTTCCAAGAAGCCTGACCCAGCCATTAATTGGTGTGCGCTCCCAGACGGGCAGTTCATTTCCATAGCAGTAGAGGCAAAACATAATTAGGAAGGCAAACATGCTGTAAGGTATGTACAATGCCTACATTTCCTACCACAGCCAGACAGCACTGAGCTTTCTGATTATCCACCGTTTTGCATTAATCGTTCCCACTGCTTGCCTGGTTCTTCCAATGAGAAGGAGCCACATCGCCCAGGAGGCTGTTCTAATAAACACCTAGAATAGGCACACTACACCAGTGTTGTTCTTTCCAAATGGCTGCCTTGGGATTGCCTGGTAACCTAGCCTGAGATACTCCTGGAAGTTCTTTCTGTGTTTTGAAAATTGCCCGTGGAGCTTGGTGTCCATTCTTTGAAGTGTCCCTGGGCCATCGAGAGGTCTTCACCTCAGGAGGGCAGAGTTGATTTTTCAGAAAGTCTTTGGAGCCAAGTATAGTGAGTGAAGTATGATGTCTCAGATTTGTTTTCTACTTCTTTGTATATGCTTTTCTTTTCCCCAGTAGTTTGGGGTGAACTTTGTATCTGGGAGCATGACCTGAGCAAGGGGTGAGGTTGTCAGTGCTCCTCAAAACAAGACAAACTACAACCAGCCCCCAAGCAGTGACATGTGTACCCCTTCTTTTTTCTGAGCCCTCAGCTCTCAGCCTGGCTTTCTCTTGAGAGCCATTTATGCACAGCAAATCTCACTAGCCCCCAAGACCTGTCCTTTGTGCAGATGCTAAAACACTGCCCTACACACCTTGCTCCAGGCTAGTGTGGCCTGTCACTTAACCAATCCTCAGCTAGTCTCGGGGCCACTCATTGCCCTGTGCCAGGGAAGGCAAATCCACATGCATGTCAATGTCCAAGGTAATCAGGAGGATGAAACCATGGCAACAGTCTCCAGCAAATGAATCAAACGTCCCAGCGAGACATTCTGGTTCCAGAGGGGCAATGTGGGCTGCAGTGACCTGAGGACTAGACATTTTTTTCTAAGAAAGGGCGTGAAGCTGTTCCAGGAGATGGCAACGGCCAGAACATGTGCATTCCCAAGAGGACCGCTCAGAGGACAGCAAGCTTCCTACTCAGACTTAGGAGTTCTGATGTATTGGTTCAATAATAAATCAAACGTTTTTGTTTGTAGTCAGAGAGAAGGCTGGGGCAGCTGCGAGGAAGCAGGCAGTGTGGGGGTGGCTATCCGCTTAGGAAATCTGTGTTGAATTTACTGAGTAAGAGACATTCTAGATCTTCGTGTCTCTAGGAAGGCAGGTGAATCTCCCCAGGACCCTCCAGACTATCCCTCACCCGTTGTATTTCCTTTAAATTACCCTGGCTGTGGCAGCTACTTTGAGAACTGCTATCCCACACAAGTGAAACAGAGGCTTCCAAAATGGAAGTTCAGACAATCAGCTCTCTGGGGAAGGAGCCTGCTGATCAGGGACATTCTTTGTGACAGCTACCGCTCCTTCTATGTGCCTTCAGGGACCCAGGCCCTCTGAGGACAATGGTCCCTGGAGATGCTTCCTGACACCTGGGAAAAATGAATTCTGGGGTTGTCCCTCAGGCCCTACCCCCTTCCCCAAGGATGCACCCTAACCTTCCCTGGCAATTTCCTTATCTTCATTTCCCTGGACACAGGGCTTCCAGATTCAGAGAAACTAAAATTCCATTCTTTCCTCTAAGGAAAACCATTAGACCTGCACTTAGCAACCACCAGGAGGGTATTTTTAGCTCTCTGGCAGAAGTGTAATGTACAAAATGTAATAATCTCGGCCTTGAAGTTCCTCACAGCCCCATTCAACATGAAATTGCAGCTGATGGATGTTCTTGGAGGCAGCGGAAAAGCAGGGCCATCGAGCTTGTCTGGCTGTTGGGCTTCTAAGTTCGGGGTACGGGTACCAGAGACGGTGGGAAGGTGAGCAGCACACAGTTTTAGGAAAGACACTATTAACCTAGTACAGAAGCTGGCAAATGCTTGCTTCCTCCTTGGGCCAAGCTTATGGTCCAGGGGCTAAGAGCATTAAGCTGAAATTTTGGAGTGAACCAGGCTCCTGGACCACCACTCCAACTTACGCATTACCTATGGGCAAAGCCCTTTACCTGTCAACCTCACCTGCAAAATAACCCTCTCAATATAGTACATCCTCAATTCTAAACGCTGCTGGTAAGTAAGTGATACAGGACAAATCCATGGGCTTCGGTGGGAAGCAGCCCAAAGCAACCAAACCACATGGATTTCCTGAGTGCTTATGAAATATTCATTGCTGCTAGATGGCTGCTCTGGACCTGGCCTGCGTGTGTGTGTGTGTGTGTGTGTGTGTGTGTGTGTGTGTGTGTCATTCACTTCCTAAGCCCTCTTCAGGGGAGAATTTTACATCTCATGAAATCCCCCACCTCGACTGACATCTCTTCTTCCCGCTGCTTAGAAGTCAGTAATTGTGAGTGGATTTTAAATCCTAGCCCAAGCAAAATAAAACCACGCAGGCTCAATTCACTTCTAAACACTCACGGCACCTATTCTGAGGCTAAAGAAAAGTGATTTTTGAATTAGTTACTATTTTCAGACCAACTAGGGAGTAGAGAAAGACTCTGATTTTGCTCTCTGCCTTCTGCCCAGGCACTCCTAAAACAGAGGAGTCGGGGCTGGGGGGAGGAGAAGAAAGCTACAGGGAGTAGACAGGAGGAGGAGATGGGCTGCCACACTTGTCTAGAGTAGGAGGGGACGGGAGGGGGGGGCTTAGGACGTCCAATTGAATCTCTGGTCTTTCTCCTGCTAAGTCTGGCTCCAGGGATCAACTTTCTGTCTTCAGGTGGAGTGTGAACGGGCTCCACACACAGAGGGACTGATCGAGACCCTGTCTCAGAGTTCTATCATTTGCTCATTCATTCATTAATTCATTCATTCATTCATTCAGACACATTTAGCAGAGCTGGGCACTGTGCTGAACGCTCCGGGGGATGTAACAATGTTTAGTCAGGATCCTGTCCTCAAAGTCATGACTCCAAGAGTCCCTCTATTTCAGAGAACGAGGTATACTGGTTGGTTAAAAAAGGAAAAGAATGAACAAAAACGACTCATATTGCACCCCCAATAAGTGCCATGTACTATGCGAGGCACTTAGAAGATTCTTCTCTCCTTTCTTTTGTACAAGGGATTGAATACAGGCTTTGCACGCGGTAAGTACCAGCTCCACTACTGCAATAGAGCTCCCTGCTTCTCTTCACTCTAAGTTTTGAGCCAGGTCTCACGCCACTGCCCAGGTTGGCTTTGAGATCACTCTGTCGTTCCGGCAGCCCGTGAGCCTGAGATTCTCCTGCCTCAGCTTCTTGGGTAGCTGCAGTCACAGGCCTGTATCAGTAGGCCCAGATATTAAAGGTTTGTTTGAGTATCACTGATTTACAGTGAAGTTGGTAAGAAATATGCTTAAGTTCAAGTTCTCCTCCATCCTATGGAATTCCATAAAACCATTTCCCTCAACACTCTTAGTTTATGTATGCTAACATGTGAACACTCAAGAAAGGATGTAGGACCTTAAAGATGGAGAGGCCAAGAGAGAGCATGCTGAGTTGCCTCTAAGAGGGGAGGAGGACGCTTGTTTGCTCTGTTCATAACCAGCAAAGGAGCCCAAGGAAGACAGTGAGGGTGCAGGGTTTGTGGGGCTGGAACAGTTTCCATCTTACGCCTTGAGGATCCACAGGCGTTGCTTCCATTATCCTTGTCCGGAGACAGGTGTGATGACGGAGGATCTTCTATAGTACTCCCAAACCACCAAGCTCATGGTACTTGAACACCAGCATCCTATGTGTAATGGATGCAGAGGAGAATCCATGACTTCCTGCTGAAGGGAATCCATTCCAGAGCATGCACTCAGTTCTTAGATGCTGGTGAAACCAGCCTACAGCTTCCAGTTTGTCATGAGTATTCCACCAGTACAAAACTGAGTGGAGTCATAACGGCCAGCATTTATTGGCTCCCGTCCAAGGGGTCAAGCACTCTGGCACCCATTCCATACATATTAACTCATCGAATCTTCACGAAAACTATCCTGTGAAGGTGGGTGCTATTATTTTCATTTTTCCAAACAAGCAACATGTGACATGAAAAAGTTAAGCACCTCACTCAAGGTCAGGCAGTTAGTAGAGAGGGATGACATGTGCCCAGAACAGCTACCCCTCTCAGAGCCTCAGTGCTGTGCCACCCTGGGTTGCTGGATGGAAAGTCTGCACTTATCCCCCCCAGCTGGTTGCCATCACCAACCTGCAGATGAGTGGGCAGAGAAGCATGGACTCAGAACCTCTTCCTATCTCTCTGCCGAATCCCATTTCTTGGAGTGTGAAATGCACTCCCCTCCTGCCAGCCACAATATGGCCTTATTATGCCTAATAAGACACAGGCTTCTAATCAGCAGGAGCTCGGTGACTGCTGTGCACAGGGGAGAGGAGACGTGGGAGACTCAGCTTCTACTCCAGCCTCCTCTCCTACCGGGGGCATAGAGCTGGGCCAAGAATAAGGACTAGGAGAGCTCAAGTGCATAGTCTCCTGCTCATGGTCACTTTCTCTGCCGTATTCCCCTTAGTAACAACAGCTCCTTCTGGGGAGGCAAAGGACAGGGTGAGCACTGGGGAGGAGCACTCCCACTGGCTTTAACCTGCACAGCTGGCTGCTGAAGCCAACAGATGTGGGAAACTGAAGGAAAGGGCAAGCTCATTAGTGGAGCTAATGGGATGCTATAACCACCCTCCCTATATTCTTAGCCCTTAGAACCAAAGCTGATGGGCAAAGGACAGAGAATATCGAGTTGGCTGCACCCAGACAGGAGCAATGTGATGGTTAACTTTCTATGCCAACATTGGTGCTCAGGTCTTTGGTCTAATATTACTCTAGTCTATCTTTGAGGATGTTTCTAGATGAGATCAATATCTGAATCAGCAGCAGCCTGAGGAGATGGCCTGCCCCTGTGTAGGTGGTACTCATCCACTCATTTGAAGGTCCAAGTAAGATAAAAAAAAAAAACTGTCCTGCCAATCAGAGGGTACGCAGGTTAGATTTCATCAATTTTACACAAACTAGTGTTACTTGGGAAGACAGAACCTTAATTGAAGAATTGTCTCCCTCAGATTGGTCTGTGAATATGTCTGTGAGACATTTTCTTGATTAATGATTGATGTGGGAAGGGCCAGTCTATTGTGGATTGTGTCACCTGTAGGCAAATGATCCTGGGATATACAGAAACGCGAGCAGAGCCAGCCATCGAGAGAAAGCCAGTAAGTGGTCTCCTATGGCCTCTGCTTTAGTTTCCTGCCTTGGCTTCTCAGTGATGGGCTCTTAAGCGTAAACTGAAATAAGCCCTTTCCTTCCCATGCTGCTCTTGTCATGGTTTTTATCATTGAAGCAGAAACAAAACAGGGCAGGAGGATATCTTCCTGCCTGACTGTTCTAAGGTAAGCTATGGGTCTTGTCCAGGTTTTGAACTCTAGCTGAGTAATTAATTAGCTTTTAGGTTTTCCTCCTGCTAACTTTAGGCCTAGAACCATGCACCAACTCTCCCAGACCTCCAGCTTGCTGACTTCAGGTGATGAGATTTCTGATTCACTATAATTATAAGAGCAAATTCCTCATAATCCATTATCTATCTATCGATCTATTTATCTACCCATCTATCTCTCATCCATCCATCCATCATCCATACACGCATCTACTATCTTTCTTTCTTCCTTTCTTTCTATCTCTCATACACCCTTCTATCTGTTTGTCTATCTATCCATTAATCTCTCATTCACCCATCCAGCTATCATCCATCAACACACCCACCAATCCATCCACCCATCCATCCATCCATCTACCTACCTACCTACCTATAGTTGCCCTTGGTTCTGTTTATCTGGAGAATCCTGAGTAATACCTGCACTACAAGTATTTGCTAGTGGAGACCTGGCCAGAGCTCAGTGGCTGGGTTTCTGCATGTAGTCAAATGTTCTGCGTCAGTGCATTCATATTCTTGCCTTTCAGTTTCCAGAGATTACTTAAATGACCCTGAAATATAGCCTTGAACAGAAAACTCAGCATGAAGGCATTTCTCAGGCCAAACATTCATAGATATGGCCTGTTTTTCAAAGCCTGAAATGAAAAGCCATGCTCAGGGCTCTTCATTCTTTTCTAGCTCTGCCTGTTCTAAGGGCTGAAAAGAACCACAAGGTGTGATCAGCTGAACATGACTTATCTCAGCTTTGCAGAGAGGAACTTATTAGGTGACCAGATGCACGCAGTGTCTGGAGGAAGACTGGTTGAATTCAAGGGACTGTCGTGAGCAGCCCCTGGCCTCTCATCCAAGTATGTAGTTTCTGAATTTCTTCAAGGTTCCTGTCTTAGTGTTTCTGTTGCTGTGATAAAACACCACGACCAAAAGCAGCTTGGGAAGTTAAGGGTTTAATTCAGCACACAACTCTCCAGTAATGCTCCATCACTGAGAGAAGTCAGGACAGGAACTCAAGGCAAGGGAATCGAGAAACAGGGACTGAAAGAGAGGCCACCGGGGAACACTGTTTACTGTTTGCTCCTCATGGCTTGCTCAGCTTACTTGTTTAAAGTAGCCAGGACCACCAGCCCAGTGTTGGCACTATGCACAGTGAGCTGGGCCCTTTCATATCAATCACCAATCAAGACAATGCATGGACCATAGGCCAATCCGATGGGGACATTTTCTCGAGTAAGGGTTCCTCTTCCAAAATGACTTTATCTTGTGTCCAGATGGCACAAATCTAGTCAGCACAGTCCTCAAGGAAGCCCCTGTTCCCTTCATACTTATTCTGCTGTTGGCTCATCCACATTTCAAATGCATGATTTCTAAGGGGTCAGTATTCCTGGGATAGTGACCTGAGGCAGGTAAAGAGGTAGTAGGGCTCCACAACAGGATCTGGGATCACTCCCATTCCCAACGCTGCCTGGAAGAGCTTGGGGCAGAGACTGAAGTGCTTTGCTTTTGTTGACTCATCTGAAAATGGGATTGGGGTGATGACCACCAGGACTGTGGTGGGAATAAATTTTCTGTGTGTGAGCATGCCTGGGGGGCTAGAGAAGCACTGTAAATATTTTAGCTACCCTTAGTGCTACTGCCACTGGAGATTCGTAGATTGATGGAATAGTCTACCCTTCCTGATGGTGATGACAAAGAGAAGTCAAAACATTTTGATTTCAGCCTCACCTCACCGCCACACTCCCAGCGGCCACACTCGACAGGCCCCGATGGCCTAAGACTTCAAACTGGATCCTTTCTCGTCTTGAAGTTGTCTCGTGTAGGAGGCAAGGCTCTAGGGATGTGTAACCATGCAGGGTGAACCTACACATGATACCTTTGGGATATGAGGTAGGAGCCCTGAAACCTCAGGTGACCCAGCTGATGGCTCAGGCGGGTGTCAGGAGCTCACGTTCCTTGGGGCCTGGACTAAGACAGAGGTAACTCTGAATGGCAACCCATAACACTTCCCCCGCTGGGACAGCACTGCTAGGGCCATTTGAGTACAGCTTAGGAGCACAATGTCTTAAGTAATGAAGGAAGAGGAAGAAAAGAATAATCCAGAGAGAAATCAACTTATGGTTCATTTAAGCCTTATTGAAATTTCTACTGTGGAAACATTTAAATATCATAGTTTCTGCGGTGTGCCTTCACTCTCGCTCGTCCCTGGTGGATGTTTCCTTGCACATTTGGTTGGGGAGCAGAACAATAAAGCTGCCTGGAAATTGCTCTCCCACTGCTAGGTAATTACAACAGGTTTTTATTCCAAATGTAAAGAATGAACTGCTATTTTTTTTTAATAAAGAATACCCTTGTTCAGTCCCAGCCCCCTGCACCTCGACCTCAGTCTGCATCACTCCTTCACTGCCATGTCCCTGTCACACTCCCCAGCGTGGCCTCCTGCTTTCTCCAAGCAGCAGCTGGAAGCAGTTCCCAGGGACTCAGCTGCCAGCTCCTCTGTCTCCCAGCCTGGGAGCCTGGTGTGTTACTGTTTAGAGAAGAGGACAGACTCCTCCAGGTCTCTGTCAAGAACATTAAATATTTAGCCTGACTCCATCCAGGCCATCAAACACACTCAGTCTCCTTTCTACCCAAAGGGACACATTTCCCCATCTCCAGTTTTTTTTTTTCCAAATCCCAAGCAAGCAATTCAGGATTAACTGAGCATTCATCAGCCTGGCTGATACAGACCCAAGCTCCTCAGCTCTCTCTCACCCACCAGAGCAGAGAGGTGGCTTTTAAAGTTGTTGGGTGCCCAGTTCAACCTGAAGCCAGGTGAGCACCTATCCAGGGCCAGGAGGGCACAAGTCCCTGTCAGCTGTCTGCACCTTACTTCACCCAAATATCTGGTTTCTTGGGTTCCTAAGTCAGGGCTTGTTTCTCACCTTTCCCCAGTCCTCTGTCTCTGGCTACCACGTATGGGAAAACCTATTCCTTATGGCTGTGTCACCTCTAATGTCACTGCAAGAGACCTGTTATGGCAGCAGCTTTTAGACCTCAGATGGCCCAGCAGGAGCCCTGGACAGCCTCTAGGGCAGAGTGGAGAGCTAGGCCTTGAAAGCTGGCCCGTCATTCTAAGGCTGATGGCTCTGAGTGCTCCCTGCTCTCTATACCTCAGTTTCCTGATGGCTCTGAGTGCTCCCTACTCTCTATACCTCAGTTTCCTTATGGCTCTGAGTGCTCCCTGCTCTCTATACCTCAGTTTCCCGATGACTCTGAATGCTCCCTGCTCTCTATACCTCAGTTTCCCGATGACTCTGAATGCTCCCTGTTCTCTATACCTCAGTTTGCTGATGGCTCTCAGCGCTCCCTGCTCTCTATACCTCAGTTTGCTGATGGCTCTCGGTGCTCCCTACTCTCTGTACCTCAGTTTCATTTCTTTGTAAAACAAAAGGGGTGGGAAAAAAGACCTTTGTGTCTCTTCAACACAGAGCTAAAATAGCAACCCATAGCTTGATGATCAATAATACCCTCTAATCCATCTTATAATGACTTCCCTTAGCCATGCCTGCATGGGCATCCGTGAGTATAAACACACATGGGAGCCATACAAAAGCATGTGTTTCGCTCAGTCATGTGGCTCTAAGGGGCAACTGTCTGCTAATTATCAGGTTCATTCCTGGGAGAGAAAGAAAGTGGGGAATGCCATGGTGCCTGGGCAGATGCAGGATGTACGAGGTAAGACCCAGAGGCTGTGTGGGGAAGAGGTGGGTGACCTCTCCAGGAGAAGCTGACTGCTGGCTGCTTGCTACTCGGCGCAGGTTGCTAGATCTGGTGGCCTCCTGCACAGTTTCTGAAAGTCACTTAACGTTAGTTTTCTTTTTCTGATTCATGGGGTGGCCTTTCTTACACCCTCAGCTTGGAACTATTGGCAGAGAAGGGAAAACAATTTTTTCTTTAAGAAAGAAATAAAGAAAGAAAGGAAAAACAAAACCAGAGGATGGATGGAGGAACTGAGGTATAGAGTCCTATGTAAAGCAGGAATTATTGACTATGACTCCACAGTGGGGTGAGCTAACATTTCCTGCACCCAGTGGGGATGTCCATCCAGGGCCAGGCACTTGTCAAAGTACTGCTGGTGTCCCCCTGCCCTGCACCCAAAGCTCTTAGGAAGAGACGACTGTGGAGCGTTGGAGACCAAGAAAGGACCTGGAAGGGCAACTCTGTCATCTGCTCCTAGTCTGGATGCATGTGGAGGGGACTGGCTCCAGGCTAAAGTAGCATCCAGGCTGGTTTGTGAGGTGTGGCTAATTCAGCAGAGGGTAAGGATGTGGGGGATGGGAGGAGAGCAGCGGCTGCACTGGGGGCGGACAAAGGGAGAAGACAAAGATTATTTTAAACCTGTATTAATCACAGCTCCAAACAGGGACTGGGGGTGGGCACCGCAGCTGTCATAGGGAGGCTAGAAGAGGGTGGCAGAAGAGAGATCAACAGGGAGGGGCCAGAACCACACAGTCTCCCCTAGGACCTTGGCATAGCCAGCTGTGGGTCTGGGGCCTTGCTAAGTCTCTGTTGCTTACTTAAGTGTCTCTAATGAAAACATGGTGAAAACCAATCTTGGCACCATTTTCTAGGCTAGCTGGTCTCCCTGCCTCTCTATGTGGCCTTCCTTGACAGCTTACCTCTTGGAGGTACCAAAAGCTGATCTATAACAGTTTGATTCATGTGCCTTTTCTCAAACACAGGTCAAAGCCTCTCATGGCCCAAACTATCGCCCCTCTTCCTTGGCCTGGCACACAAAGCCCTGGAGAACTGGCCCTTCTTGGGGCTCTGGGTATCACACTGTTTGTCTTCTGTGTGCTTTCTAGCAGTATTAGGAATGGAATCTGGAGTCTCAAAATGTACTAGACAAGCATCTACTACTGCTGCATCTCAGGCCATTAACTACTTGCAGGGAACCTTAACCACTGAGTTAAGCTGTCAAAGACAACTTCATTGTTTCTTTTCATTCTGTAGCAGCTGCTGCTTCTGCTGCTTCTCCTCCTTTTCCTTCTCCTTCTTCTTTCATAGATGAAGGAGTTGAAACTTGGAGAAGCTAGATTACTCTGATCTGTCTGCTGTTCATGTTTACTCCTAAACAGTTCCACAGGTATTCAGGACAGTCTAAGCTCTTCCATCTCCTCCTTCCTTGGGGGGGGGGTCTTCTCTCTTGCTTTTGTTTTCATAACCTCTCAGCCTTCAGGGCCCATCTCTGATGCCATTTATGGCAAGAAGCCTGCTTCCTTGGCAGGATACAACCAAAGGCTCAATAAACATTTATTTGATCCTTATTTTTTGTATAGGTAGCATTATCCCCATTTTAGAGCTAAGGAAACAGAGATGTAAGAGAATTGAAGCAAAGTCTGTGTGCACAGTCAATGAGTGACAGAATGGAAATGTAAAGCTGTGTCCCATGATGAACACAAGTGCAGTGCTTTCAAAGCATTTTCAGTCACATCAATGACCTTTTATACATCCATGAGCCTTGGTTTGGGATTGTATTTAGGGTTAGAAGAGGGCGCATCAGTACCTCCTGTGAGCACTCAGTAATTACAGTATTGTTTGACTGCATGCCCAAGTCATGGAGGGCATCTATTCTTTCTGCCTTTGAAACTGGGAGGTAGGTATTGCTATCTCTGTCCTTACGGAGGAAAAGCAGATCCCTGAAGGCATTAAGAACTAGACCTTGTTACATTAGTTTCAGCAGATCTGTAGGATTTTGATGCAGATTTGTCCCGTATTCAAGCTTGTTCTACTCTACAGGCTGCCTCTTGTAGGCTCTTCAACAGCTTGGTCAATGCTCTATTTCTCCCTTAGTGGACGAGACCCTAATAGTGTATGGATGGCATAGGGGTTCTGCGGGTATGGAGACAGGCATTCCTGGACGGGAGCATGACTACCATGTCCTCCGTAGGGAGCCGGGACTCTGTGGGATGTGCTGGCTACCAATGGATCTTTCTTTAATATTTCAACACTTTCTTAAGAAAGCATAGGAAGGTCTCTACCCCCTTTGCTTCTCAAGGTATTTTGTGGGGGGGATGCACTTGTGTGGGCATGCACCTATGCATACGGGTACATGTAGCGGCCACAGGTCAACCTGAAGTGTCATTTTAAGGTGCCATCTACTTTGGTTTTTGAGGTGGGGTCTCTCATTTGACTTGGAACTCGATGGTTAGGCTGGACTGTTTGGCTAGCAGGGCCTGGGAACCTGCCTTTCTCTGCTTCCCCGGAGCTGGGATTTCAAGCATATGCCACCGCATCTGGCTTTTTTTTTTTTTTTTTTGACATGTATTCTGTGGATCAAACTCAGATCCTCTCAGGCAAGCACTTTACCGGTTGAGCTATTTCCGCAGCCCTGCTTTTGAGATGTTACATCAGGGACAGTCTTAAATGAGAAACAGCCATTTACAAAGTCTGCACAAGAGCCTCCTTCCCTACACCTACTCCCTCGTTACTAGCGTCTCCCCATGACTTCTAACTCTCCATGAATTCAATGTCATTTCTGGCTGGAGTTGGGGGCAGTGGTGAGAAAGGAGCCCAAATTGAAGCTGTCACCACAGACATGAGGCATCCCTGTGGAGAAGGCTGTTCATGGGGGAGCTGTCTCCCGAGAGAGGAGAGATATACACAAGTTTAGATGATGTTCTGGCTTAGTTACTTAATTTTTTTTTATGTTGGGAATTCTGTCTAAGCCCTCGTGCATTGTGTATAAATTCTCTGCTGTGGAGTGACATTCCTGGCCCTATGCTGTTCTAATTTAATTGGAGGATACTCTTTTACTAAAACTCAATTGGATGTTGAGATATCTTTTGAAAGGGATGATTATAAAGACCAACATGGATTCATCAAGGCCAAGTGACATTAATCTTCTAATTCGAAATTAATTTTGACAATTTTTTTTCTAAGCCAAAGTTTCTCAATATTGGCACTGAAGACACCAAGACTGAAGATTCTTTGGTGTGTACATGTGGGACAGTGGGCAACCTTGTTCTTTGTGAAATATATAACAATATCCTGGCCTCTTCTCCTGTAGTTTCCTCCAAACCTTGTCAGCTGACAACTAAAACTGTCTCCAGGCACTGCCATATTCATGTATGCATGTGTGTGTGTGTGCTCACAGACATGAGTGTGCATGTCTGCAAAGGCTAGAGGATGACACCAGGCATGCTCTCCGACCATTTTCCACCTTATCTTTAGAATAGATTCTCTGACATAACCCAGAGCTTGCTGACTGTGTTGTGCTGTCTGAATAATGAGTGCCATGGGTCTTCCTGTCTCTGCTTCCCCAGTATTGACATCATAGGTTCAGGCCAATGTTTCAGGTTTTATGTGGGGGCTGGGGATTGAATTCAGGTCCTCATGCTTGCATGCGGAGAACTTCAATTCACTAAGTGAGTCATTTCCTCAACCCCAAGAAGTGTGTCATTTCTCTTCTATCTCTCTCTCTCTCTCTCTCTCTCTCTCTCTCTCTCTCTCTCTCTCTCTCTCCTTCTCACTCTCTTTCTTTCTTATCGCTCCCCTCTGTAGCCCTGGATATCCTGGAACTCACTGGCCTTGAATTCATAGAGCTCTGCCTGCCTCTGGAGTACTGGAATTAAAGGTGTGTGCTACCACACCCAGGTAGGAAGCTAGTTCTTTAATGAGCTATTAGACAGATTTGTGCTCTACCTGGTGAATAAGGAGAGATGTGGACTTAAAACAAGCCTGATCAGTTGTGCCAGTGAACAGCAGGGTCCTATGCACCTCAGAGTGGGCTTGCAGACAAATGATAACACAAGCCTGGGATATGTCCATAGTGAGAGAGCCCAGCTTTCTAGACATTTCTATCAACAACTTGGAGAAGGACACTGATGACATGCTTAAATTATGTACAAGTGTCACAAAACTGGGAAACATGTAACTGTGTCAGATAAAAGAATGAAGATTCAGAGAGACCTCAGGTATTGTTTGGTGAAATCTTGCTGACCACCACAAAATTCAGAATTGTATGTATCCTCTGCTACCAGTTATGTAAAACAGAAGTGAAAGTTAGGGGCTAATATTGGTGTTCTTTTATACCTGTAAAAGGAGACTCCAGAGGATACATCAGAAACTAAGAATGTTGCCGTCATGGCCAATGTGGTAGGAGGGAATACCAGACAGACTGGAACAAGATGTTGTGGGAACTTCTCATTGTCTGCCTTTATCTCATTTTGATTTCTGAACATGGAAATGTGTTGATCTGCTCATGCACTGAAATTGAAAAGAGATCTCAACTCAGTCAAAATTAATAGAGCACAGCTGAACACATGTTCACCAATACCGCAGCCATGGAAAAGTTAGCTTGGCAAGTATGATGAGGGCGGGCTCGGCAGGGTCGTATGAAAAACTTTTAGTTGGTTGCAGACCATTAAGCCACCATTCAACAGAGAGACCCACCAGCACTTGCTAATGAGAGCTTCGACTTTTCACGGGATCCAGATCAAGGTCACTGTCCCATTGTCCTCTGGGCAGGTGAGACCAAATTCAAAGCCTTGCCTTTGGTTCTGTCGGCTATATTTTTGGAAAGGCATTGACAAATGTGCACAAAAGGCAGTGACCTAGATGACAAAGGGTCTGGAAACCGTGGAAAATATGAGGACCAGGCGAGGAAACTGAAGACACTTCTATTGAGGAAGACACAGAGGGGACATGAAAGCTGTCTCTAGACATTTGAAGGGTTTGTGCAAGAGGGATTAGAGACGTCCCTGTGGCTCCACACTACAGAAACAGGCCCTCTTCAGTTTTTCGGGAGGCCAGTTTCAGCTCAGAGCCGCGCTGAGGCTGCCTTGTGAGATAATACTAAAACAGTTACATTTACTGAGCACCTACATCCTAGGCATGGAACACACACTTCACCCACGTTATCTTCCTGGCTTTTCACAACACTCTTCCATGCTTTCTTCATTGTAATTTTAACAACAGGGAAAATAGGCCTCAGAGGGGTTCAGTCACCGTGCTGGGGGGGGTGACACAATAAGCAAATCATTGACAGCTGTGACCCCCAACACACCTAGTATGCACCACTAAGCTTATTGTGTAAAGGAGCTGAGGCGTCCAAGATGAGCACCATTCAACTGAGATGTCAACCATGCCCAGCCACAGCACTTGGAGGAAATTCCTGCAGAGAGCAGAAGACCTATGGTTCACCCTTTAATGCAGAGCCCTCCAGAAAGCTAAGCTCCAGGCCTGTGAGAGTGCCGGGAGGGGAGCAAGCACACTCCTGCTCACAGCCATCAGGAAGTAAAATTGTCCTGAGTACAGATTAGTAAAACATCAGTGAAGGGTAAGCCAACTCGAAACACCCACACAGGCCTAAACGGTTGGCTTACGACAGCACATTTAAGCCACCGTGCAGAGGTATCCCTTCTTATCCCGTCTTCTGTTTTGTAGCTTTAGTTAGCTATAGTCAATCTGGGTCCAAAAATACACATGGACTATTCTAGAAATAAATTAATCTACCAATTTAAAATTGCACAACGTTCTGAGTAGTAGGATGAAACCTCTTATGGTCCCATTTGTTTTAGTTAGGGTTATTATTGCTGTGGTGAAACACCATGACCAAAAGCAACCTAGGGAGGAAAGGGTTCATTTGGCTTGTGTTTCCCATCACTGTTCATCACTGAAGGAAGTCAGGACAGGAACTAAAAACAGGGCAAGAACCTGGAGGCCATGGAGGGGTGCTGCTTATTGACTTGCTCCTCATAACTAGCTCAGTCTGCTTTCTTATAGAACCCGGGACAATCAGCCTAGGGATGGCATCACCCACAATGGGCTGGGCCCTACCCCCTTGAATCCCAGCACTTGGGAGGCAGAGCAGGTAGATCTCTTAGTTCAAAGCCAGCCTGGTCTACAGAGTGAGTTCTAGGAAGGCCAGGATTACACAGAGAAACCCTGCCAAAAAAAACCCCAAAACCAAAACGTGTATCCATGCTGTATATGCTACCCCCACCATTACTCACTCAGTTGCTGTCTCAGCCACTAGACAGAATTGATACCACAGTGCTTCAGGAACTCACAATATACATAGCAACCACAGTGTAAAAGTATGAATGCCAACAGCCCAAATACATTGAAAAGTCGATGCAAAGCTCTTCCCTCGAGTTAAACGTTCTCTCTTTAGTAAGGAAAGAGAAAGAATTGTATCCTGAGACTGCTAAGATCAGTGGTGAGAACAGAATTTTCCATCTGTGAAATTATGAAGAAGGAAAACGAGATTTATGCTGGTCTTGCAGTCGCACTTCAAACTGCAAAAGTTACAGCCTTGGTGCTTAGTTAAGATGAAAAAGGCACAAAACTTATGTGTATATTTATGGGAAAAATACTGTGTATAGGGCTGGAACTATATCCGGTTTCAGGCTTCCGTGAAGCCTACCATATCTCCTACTGCCCCACAGGGCAACTGCTACATACCATGCTTTCCAGTTTCTAAGGCCCCTTCATCAGTACAATCACATTTAATTCATCAGTGCCCACATAAGAAATTATCACTCTGGCAGGGCTGGAAGTATGAAGGGATGGGAGAAGTTTCTCCAGAGATGGCAGGGGAGAATGACAGTACAGTTGATGGGCATCATAGAGAGAACAATGAATCCGGACGAAGGCAGAAAACAGGTCACTCTTCCTAGCCACATGTGTGGGTCCTAACAGACCTGCTCAGCTGCTTACAGCACTGACATGCACTCCTAAGCTAACCAGACTCCAAAACTAAAGAGCATCGAAGAGGCCCTCTTTCCTCTGCTGTGGCATTGTGGAAACTCATGGCTCTGAAAAAGGAAGAGGCAGCAAACAAGCAAGCCAGATTTCAAAACTGACCGGAGAGAAATAGATGAACCATGTCTTACAAAGCAGCCTGACACATTGGCTGTAAAAGAGAAAAGATGGTACCCAGGGCTTCCGTATGAGACAGAAATGCTCTGGAGCATCATTTGGAAGGACCTGGGAAGATGTCATCTGGATGGACTCTTAGAAAACCATTTATGCAGGGGACTTAGGGAGCTGGCAGAAAGCCTTGAAGAACAATGGCATTGTAGAGCCAAGTGCAGGTTAATCTTAGCAGCAGGGGGAAACCCCAGTGAAGAGACCACAAGCCACCAGAAAAGTCAACACAGTGGGCCTAGGTCAAGGTCGTCCTGACTGGAGGGACAAGAGTATTTCCCGAACTCACCATAGTAAGGGCAAGGAGCTAGGAGGGCAGGACTGGCAATGGGCTGGCCCCTGATCAGAGAGTCATGGACAGAGTAAAACCTGTGGGTGGGAAGGAAGAAGTGCAAGGCTTTCCAGAAACCTGTCAGAGGACCTGAATCATTGATTTCAAAGGCCAGAGGCCAAGGACAGACACCAGAGCAGGGGCGGTAGGTAGGAACAGAAGAGGAAGGAGTGAAACCGGAAGAGAATGGAAAAAACAGCTTGTGAAAAAGAACTGGATGCGGGTGAAAGACGGAGATGAGAAATAGGGTTTGTAGAGGAGGCAGACAAACGGACAGACAGTGAGTGTGGAGGGAAGCACAGACAATGTGGAGACACAGATGCGTGGAAACCAAAGACACGGGGGCAGGATCCTCTTTACAGGAGTGTGAAGAGAAGGGAGGCTTGAAATGAGTTCTAAGAGAAGGAAGAGAAAAATGGCTGAACCCTGGGTCTGGTGAGGTGGGGACTAAGAGGACAGAAGCCCTACATCCCCCCTAAAGGTGGGCATTGCAGCCTGGTGCCCTGTCACTCACAGAGAGCAGCTTTGCTGTCACAGAACTTCTATTTGGATGTGTTTGCAGGGAAGCTGGAGGGAGACAGATGTCAGCTATTCACCGGGACCTCTTTAGATCAGGGCTCTTTATTTTAGGGGATGTGATGGATTTGTCTGGGTTTAGCATGGCTGCTGGGCTGGGTTTTATGGGTCATGTTTCAGCATGCTGCTGTTCTTCCCTGGACCAGGTCACAAAGTACACGCATCACTGTTAATGAGCAGATGACTACCTAAAAAGTATGGAGGCAGACGCTTCTTCAGCCTTGACCGTGGGTCATCTTCATAGACTCTGGCCTTGACTGGGCAAGAAGGAGGATGGAGGACCTTGGCACTTGCTGTCCCAGCACATCACTAGACAGTGGCTCACAGGGGTTTACAGGTATTGCCTGTGCCAGAATCCGGCTTAGGTGCTTAGAACATCACTGCACAAAATATTTTGATTCCTCTACCATTCTTGGTCTAGGGGAGGGTGGGAGTATGTGCCACTGAAATAAGTCACCATAGCCATGGTGAAAGGTGTCAAAGAGGAAAACCAGGGCAGTGAGAGGGGAACAGGAAGCCTGGGGAAGTCAGCATGGACTTTGTGCACATGGTAATATCTGAAAGTTAGCCATGAGGGTCTCCAGGGGTTATTGATGGGGAGAGTCAAGAGGGAAGGCCTAAAAGAGGGACCATTCCTCGACTGGTGAGGGACAACAGACAAAGTGACCAGCACCCAAAAAAGCGCTGCAGGAGATGAATTTAGAGAGGCCACGGGAGTCACATCGTGGAAGATGTTAAGGACACTGCAAAGATGGTGATAGCCTCATCACTGTACCTGAACATAGGAATACTCTCGTATTTAAATTTGGAAATGGCTACATTGGCTGCTGTGATGAGTAGGGAAGGTGTACAGGATGCCGGTGGTGATGGTGGTGGTGGTGTGGCGGCAGTGGTGGTCATACAGTGATACAGCAATGACAGTGGTTTTCACCAGTGCAGTAGGAACAGGGATGAGAAACATGGTCAGGTTTTGCATGTGCCCAGAAAGAATACAACGTTTCTTAGAGGTTGGAAATGGAGGGACAGATAGTAAACCAGTCAAGTATGACTCCAGGACTTTTGGCTTGTATACCTGAGTGCATGAAGTTTTCCATTCAGGAGATAAATGGGTGGAGCAGGAAGGGTAGTGGGGGCAGGGCAGAAAGCACAATTCAGTTTGAGAGTTCCTGAATTTGAGACATTTACCAGATCCCTAAATAGAGATGCTAAGAGCTCAGATAGTTTCAGTAAGTGTCAAGTTTAGGAAAGAAAGGCTGTGGTGATAAATTTTTGTTGACAGCTTGATTGGATTAAGAAATACAGCGCATTAATAGAGCCCAGCTTTGGGTGCGCATTTTCTGAACAGTTTACCTGTGGAGGGAAAACCCACCTGACTGTGGGTAGCACTCACTCATGCACTAGGGTGCTAGAGTAACTAAAAAGGCAAAAGGACCATGGCATAGCCCTTTCTCTGCTGCTTGACTGTCACCATGAGTCAAACTGTTCTGCCTCGCTGTGACCTCCCCAGTGATGGACTGCACTCTTTCCTCAGTGGGCCTGAACCTGCCAACATTTCAGTGGCCAGAGTATCTCAAGCCAAGGGACTAGAAGGGAGGGCCAAGTAGTGAGGGCTGCTGGAGCAAAGGCTCGGGCTCCTCCACACCCCTGGGTGGAGAGAAAGGGAAGTTAGCAAGCCATTGGTGGGGAGCAAACAATGAAGCAGGGGATGAGGACAACATGCTACCCCAGAGCCTGGAGAAGAGAGAGCATCAAGGAGGAAGGAAGGAGATATATCAGTGAAGACAAGCGATGAGACATGACGGCAGGGCCAGAACCCTCGAGGACCTGATTGCTCACAGAGAGAAACCTCAGGAAAGCGCTGCATCTGAAGCCCTGATCACGCGGGCTCTGGGGAGCAGGGCACTGAAGAGTTACACTGGAGAGTTCAGGAGTGGGCCCAGCTTGCCTTGGCACTTTGATGCGAGCTAGTGTTGTGTCTATTGCTAGGTTATTTAACCATTCTTTGTTCTGTTTCCTAATCCGAGACCTCCTACTTCACGGGGGGGGGGGGTGATGAAACCGTTTAGCAGTGTTCATAAAGTGTCACACACACTGTGACACAATACATGTTTACCAGGTAAAACAGACAAAAGAGGAAAACTTGAGCAGATGAGTCCGACAGTTCTTTCGAAGAGGTTTGGCGGTCAAGAGAAACAAAGAAAGGGGGAAAGTCTGTGGTAGAGACGTGGAGTAAAGGGACTGCATTTGATTTAGGAGAAAGGACCGAAGCATTGAGTGCTAAGGGCAGCAGTCCTTTAAAGAGGCTCACTGATACAGAAGGGAGATGGAGGGGTGGACTCCACAGCACTGAAGCTCCATGTGGCTCCTGCATGTCCTTTAGGGCATCCCCATCAACGTCTTCTCAGGAGACTCATTAGTATTCCACCCTCAACATGCTCGGGTCCTTGCTTTACTATACTGATTGCCATTTGGTTTGCTAGCTTTCTTACAGGGCCTTGTCTGGCCCCTCATCACTGTATAAGCTCTGTAAGTGCAGGGAACTGTCTGCCTCGCTGACAGTTGTGCCTCCAAGAGCCTAGTATAATGCCTGGTACATAGCAAGTCCTCAATACAGAATCGCCGAATGAACAGTGCATTTGTAGCTGTGGGGAGGATCTGTCTCCTTGCCCACTGGATAGATAAGCTTCCTTCTTCACTGGCACTTTCTGAGCATCTATGTTCCAGGAACTGCGTTACATTCCGGGGAGTTGAGGGATGAATCAGATGCCACCTTTGTCTTCACTCAGCCAGCTTCCTTGGGAGGGAGTGTGCACGAGGAAAACAAAAAAATCTACATGACAATTTAAAAGCCTTAAAAGAGAGGAAGGCCGGGGTCTCACAAGCTGGGGCATATGAACTGGGTCAAGTTTCACAACAGAGAGAATCTGGGATTGAAGAACATTCCAGCCGTGACCAAGTGAAATGAGGGGTGGAATCAATGTAACAGGTAGAGGAACCATGTGGGCAAAGCCCTGGCAGACAGAATCTCCAGCTTACTCTAATCCTGTTCAGAAAGCTCGTCTGGGCCCTGATTCTCTCTCTGTTTGGGCTCTTGATGTACCACATAGTAGCTTTGTCCTGAACTGTCTCCCAACTTCGGACCTCTGTACAACAAGTGCCTCTGAGAGAAGGCCCACGGGGCCTCCAGCAGCAGTTCATACCTGGTCAGAGCCAGGGCTTCTGCACTTAGAAAAGCGTTGTGAGCGCCTCCACTATCCTGGGCATGAGACAGGCCGCTGCAGTTTGTTGGGGGGAGATGACAACAGAGGGCCAGGCCACATGTAGTTAGTCTTCCTGCTGGGTCTTCTGACCCTTCTGGCTCCCCACAAGTCAATTTTCACACATCAGCTGTAGTGGGCTTTTCACACACAAACCTGGTCAAATAGCCCGACTTGAAGCCTTCCAGCCAATTTCATGACACCTCACATACACTCTTGGTCGGCTTGTGGCTAGCAGGAGGCCCTGTTGTCTGGTTGGCTTCTCCTATTGCCAGCAGCTTCTTCCCTGCTCCTCTCGCTCTCTCTGCTACAGAGAGACCTCCCTATTTTCACAGGCATGTCAGCTCGCACCCATGGTGGGGACCTCACTGTGTGGAGTGCTCCCTTTCCATCTGGAGGGCTAGCTCCCCAACTTTCCACCAGTACTGACTTTCTGCCAGTCCTTCCTTAGAGGTTTGGCTTCATAGTTCTGGCTAAAGCTGCCTTGCTTCCCACTCTACACAGGTTCATCTCTTTCTTGGCACTTGGCTTTAAGCTATTCAGTCATGTGCATTGCGTGCGTGCGTGCGTGCGTGCGTGCGTGTGTGTGTGTGTGTGTGTGTGTGTGTGTGCCTGCGTGGTGCCTCTTGTTGACAAAAGGAACTCAGTGTCACTGTAGCTATGACAGCTGGTACCTGGTAAATGCTGACAGACTTTCTTCCTAAGACCTAGGAGGAGGAAGAGGAAGAACAGGAGGAAAAGAAAGAGGAAGAAAAGGGTAAAGGCACTTGCTGCCAAGATTGAGGATGACCTGAGTTCGATCCCTGGGACTCACAAGGTGGAAGGAGAAAACTGACTGCCACAACTTGTCTTCTGACCTCTACATGCATGAACGCGCGCGCGCGCGCACACACACACACACACACACACACAGTAATTTTTAAAAAGCAAAGAAAGAAGAGGAGGGAGGACAATGAAAAGGAGGAGAAAATGGAAAGGGGGAACACGGATGAAGAAATTAGAAGGGAGAGGGAAGAAACAGAAGAGATTAAGGAGGATAGGGGGAGGAAGAATATCAGAAGAGAGGGGGGAGGAAGGAAGAAAAGGGTAAAGTGAAGGAGGTATGGAAAAGGAGGAAGGAAAAAGGAGGATGGAGAAAAGAGAGGGGAACAGGAACGGGAGGAAGATGTGGGAGGAGGAGATAGGGCAGGAGAGAGAAGACAGAGGACTCAGCCTCACGGGAAAGAACTGTAAAGCAGCCTCGAGGTTGTGGACTGCATAAGTTTTGACTATGACGCTCAGGGGAGGCCCTCGGGACGTGGAATACACACCACAGTCTCCTTGGCCTCATAGAACAATTGGGGAGGTGGAGGAAGAAGCAATAAAAATTAAATTAAAAAAATTTAAGTTGGAAGAACAAATTATTTGGAGACGAAGCAAAAATATCTGTGACATACCGAGCACTGTTTTAATGACAGCCGTGTGGGAGGACAGTTTAGTCTTATTTTTCATTTTCCTTTCCCTGGGGAGCTGGATTCTAGCTCTTGGGCCTTGATATCAACCCTGGCATGTTCCCTACATCAGTCACCTTAGTGGGTTATTTGGCATGAGTCAGGGGGCTGCTGAGAGGCCCTTCTCCATCTGCTCTCCACGGCTTCCTTTGCTTCCCTGGGGATAGCCCAGGACGCAGTGGGTGGCCCAGAAGCTGTGAATGGCACAAGCTCCTTCCCAGGCTCAGCATGAAGGCCTGGCGCACCGTGCCTCCCGAGAGCTCCTGGGGTGAGGGCGAGTCACAGATTCGTCGACACATTCGGTGTGCAAAAGCATTTCTTCAAAGAAAGCTTGGTCAAATGCCAGGAGGAAGAGTACAGGAAGCCACCCTGCTGTCCCCACTCTAGGACGAAATCACTTTCAGAAATCCTGAGGAGGATTTTGAATGGCTAGAGGGCTGCTCATTGTGGGCCACATTCAGCTCATGGCTTGAGTCCCTCCCTCGGCACAGGGAAGGAGGTGTGATCACCCTGCAGCAGGGAAAAGGGCTCAGAAGTTAGGAATGTAGTGGATGGATATAAAATAAAACTGGGCTTGAAAACTCCTCACTGAACGCTATAGTGCATAGTTCACAGAGCATAGATAAGAGGTCAAAAGAGAGTAGGCATGGTCCTTCTGAGGCCCAGAAAGAATGAGTAGGCCTGATTCTGACAGAGAGCATGGCACCATTTGGGCCTTACAGCTTGGCTGGAGTCCTATCTTTGATATCTACTAGCTATCTAGAAGAGATCATTTTACTTAAAATTTCCACATCCATTTCCTCTCCTCTAAAATGGGAATAATGAGCTCGGCTTCCAAGGACTGCTGGTGGGCTCACGTGAGCTTAAGAAAGTATGTTTAAATGCTCCGTAACCTTTGAAGCATTGTGCCAAAAAGGGAGGGGGAGCTTCCCTGAGCACCACCATCAAATATTGGCTAACGGTGTGTGGCTTGTTAGAATGTGAGAATCGGTGTTTGGATTCTAATGCTGGCTCCTTTATTTATGATCTATAAAACTTCAGACACATCACTTAACCCCTCTGTACCTCAAAATACCATCTATACGGGCTGGAGAGATGGCTCAGTGGTTAAGAGGACTGGCTGTTCTTCCAGAGGACCCGGATTCAATTCCCAGCAATCACATGGTGGCTCACAACCATCTGTAATGAGATCTGGTGTCCTCCTCTGGCGTGCAGGCATACATGGAGGCAAAATGTTGTATACATAATAAATAAATAAATCTAAAAAAAACCTCATCTATACTATTCATATAGTATTATTAATACTATTAATGCTTTCCTTATGGTTTATAACTAGTATCAAATCCACCAACACATATAAGTGGTTCAAGTTCTGGGCTTAAGAAGCTGCCACCTACTGCCATCAACTCCGCATCACTTGACTGCAAGGCCCTTGAGGCAGCGGGGCCTGTCCTGTCTATTGTATTCCTGTGCTTAGAAAAACGGCATGTGCAGAACGACATTCGACTCTTGCTGGTTAATAAGGGGCATGCACCAGCATCTACCAGCATGTGCCCTACCCGTTAACGGCAAGAGACTTAAGTCCTCACCAGCATTAGGTCAGTGTTTGGGACAATTTTGGTGAGAGTTGCCCGACACCTCACAGAAGGCCCCAGCCCTGGCCCCTGCTTTTCTGCCTGGTGGTTCTTACAGAATAGTGAAGAGTTAGTTCTGGGTCCTGTCTCAGCTCTCAGAATAAATTTTACTCCCCTAGACCTTGACCAGGCTCCTGGGCCTCAATTCTGAGCATCTCTAGTTCGGTGGCCTCCTCTTACTGTTCTGAAGGGACCTGAACGTTTAGATGCTTTCACTTCTGTGTGGGCACACAGGTCTTACGTGAGTATGTGGAGCAGGTGGATGTCAAGTGCCAGTGCAAATATAAGGATATCCAGGAGCACTGGCTGGGGAGCGTGTGGCTCTGTGTGTGTGACTGTGAAGGACTAGGTATGCATTCAGGTCTGGAATGAATAGCTGAACAGGTCTGGGATGCATAGCTGAAACAAGTCAAAGGTGAAGGGGTCACTATATCACAACTGAGATACAGGAAGAGACTAGACGATCTGTGCTCAGAGAAATATACCCAGTATCCTCTCTCCATAAGGAATCCAAAGGCTGGGTAAATATATGCCGACTGTAAACGAGGATATACCTTTTATTTTAAAAAAATGCCTTAGATCACCAAATAGGTTGGGATGTCAGAGGTCTTCCATCTTCAAATGCAACCTGTCTTGCTATCTAGCCTCATCAGTCTGCAGATACTTGTGATCATCGGTTTTGATCACTAACTTGATTGCATTGAGAAACAGCCAGGCCATCAGTGAGGCCTGACTTCCGGGGTATTGTTGAGGATGTTTCTGAAAGGATTCATTTAAGGACTGCCCTGAATGTGAGCAGCACTATCATCCCACGGGCTAAGGCCCGACTGGCAAGAAAGAGAAAAGAGGAAAGTCACCTGAGTACTGGGACTCCACTTCCTCTGCTTTGGGGTAGACTAAGGTATGATCTAGTGGGTTTCCACTCAGTGCTTGCCTTTACCATCACGATGGACCACATCTCTTGAGCCCTGAGCCAAAACAAATGCTTCTTCATTAGCCACTTCCTGTCAGCAACGAGAAAAGTAACTCAGAGTGTTCTTACAAGAACACTGGGCGAAACTGGACTGCCGGGTTTATATCCCAGCGTCAGCATGCTACGGAACCTCTCGTTGGCCTTGTCTGTCAAGCAGGGACCACAATGGCCCTCCTTGAGGTGGTGAGGATAGATGGGGTACTTAGAGAGCTCTATTCATTCCAACTCATCATCTTAGTCTTCCCTTGTCTTTATCAGAGCAGAGTGGGAAACAAAACTGAATTTACGAAGTTCAGCCAGCTGTTGGAGGTGCCCTCCCAGGACTACCTGTCTAGCTAGCTGTTGTAGGGGCCCTCTGGGGACTACCTGCCAGGGGTAACTGATCCCAAGCTGCTCTTCATACCTCCAAGGCTACACCTCTGAGATCCAGGCACACGTGAAACCTGTGGCTGCCTAGTCATCTTGGGACAGTGACTGTCCAAGATTACCACTGGAGGCATAGGGCATCTACCTTGGGGGCTTCCTGAGGGCAGGATGCATCTTTTGTTTTCAGGTCCTGGGGTTGGCATAAGATGTAAGCATGTGGTCACGAAAACTCCAGTAGGTCAGCACTGTGGCAGTAAGTCTGGGTTCTTGTTGCTGTTTAACAAAGGACAAAGTAAAGGTCTTGCCATGTAGGAGCTAAGGTCCAAGGGAGATGGACAGGGGAACACAAAGAGGAGACCCTAGACACTTTCCTGGAAAAGGCTGAAGTCGTGGAGTTGAGCAGCCAGTTGGTGAGCAGGAGTTGGGTGGGGATACTCCTACAACCATGGCTGCTTCAGCTCTTGGTACATAACCAGCCTAACGTGGCAGCCCCTTTGTCTCCCTCATTATGGACTAAGCTCTGTGAGGGATCAGCACCCTCTCAAATGGTCTTTTTCCTGTCAACAGTGAGGCTCACTGTCATATGAGCGCAAAGGACAGGGTGACATTATCCAGGCCCATCCCTTTCATAGCTGTGGCAGGAGAGAGTGCTGGGCCAATCTCCGCCAGGCCTCCCATCCTTAGTGATTGTGGCTCTGTTCTCACCCCTAAAGAACTTCTAGCGCACATCTCCCAGGACGGCTTTATCCTGAGTATGGGGATCGCTGTTAAAGTTCACACAAGTCTCCTGGCTCATTTGCCCAGTTCCTCGTTTGTCACTGTTGCCACAACAGTCTCCCGAGCCTAGAGCGCCTCTACTATGAAATGCTGCTAGAAACCTGATCCCGTGGGTGGTTAAATGTGAGGAACAGAAAATGACTGATGTTCAGTCCACAGTACCCTCTAGCAGGGTAGCCCCATCCACTGTCTGCTTCTCATCCTTCTGCTTGACTGAGTCTGAAAACAGCTTAGTGTTCTGCTTCTCAGCCTGGGGCTCGCGCTGGGGTTGGGGAGGTGGGGCCTCCCTGGTATTATGCATCCCATTCTAGGTGACAACAAGGATGTGTCTGCAGAAAGGCCAAGCACCATTCACACCAACCACAATACAGACACAAGTTCCATGAGTTCATGCTTGCGAGGCCAACTACAATGCATCTAACACAAAGAGGAGATTGGATCCCACAAGCTGCCTCCCAGATTCCCTTAGGAGTCAGACCTGGAAAGTTGCTTTGAATTTCCTAGATACATATTGAAGTGTGTGTGTGCATGTGTGTGTGTGTGTGTGTGTGTGTGTGTGTGTGTGTGTGTGTGTGTGTGTATGTGTGTGTACATGCATGGCACTTGGGTATGGTTTGCCCCATGGCTCGCAGGGGAGGATGATGTTCCAAGGCAGCAGTCTGAAGTTTCCATGTGAGTTCTTGGGGGAGGACCACAGCATCCCTGTTATGCTTTGAAGAGACTCTCGGAGGGTGCTATTGGCGACCTCACCTGTAGTTCTTCTATGCCCCCCTCTGCAGACTTGCCAAGTCTTCCCTCCCTCTTTCACTTTATTGGGTAGTGTTTGGCAGAAAACAGCTCTCCTTTGTCTGTCTTCAAGGCACCTGTGATGCTGTGCCCCAGACAGGGTAGAGCAGCGTAGCCTGCATCACCTTCCAGAATGCAGGGAAATCACTTCAGGGATTGGTGTGGTTCCCTGCCATATACCTATAACACAATGTCCTGCTAGAGCCTAGAGGAGTCAAACTGCAGTCTCTGTCTCCCAAAACAGCCACAAACTTACAAACGACACAGATCATGTGGAGAAGAAAACCGTGTGGCTCTCCCCTCCTCCATCTTATTTTCTAATGAAATCTTCCTTATGTTGCCCAGGCTGCCTTGATCTCCTGGGTTTCAGTACTCTTCCTGCCTCAGCTATGTGAGCACCTGGGACTACCGGCATCTGCCATTCTGCCTGACCATAGGTGCAGGCTTGCCTCTTAAAAGTTTGCAGGCAAGTTACGGAGTCCCCGAGTCTATTTTCTCATCTGTACAACAGGGAGAATAAAACTGTTTATCTTGTATACCACCAAATGCCCAGTGCCTGGCAAATACTGAATGCTCAGGAAATACCGGCTGGCTGGATGAATAAAAGAATGTAGAAGGATTGTTATTGGGATTAAATGAGATGAGGGAAGTAAGGCATTTGTCACAGCAATGTCACACATTAAACATCCAGCAATTACTGTTAGCTATTATCCGGGAGCAAAATCCCATGGTTCAGCCAGATTGGTTCCCAGAGCCAATAGAAAGTCAGGTGCTTAATGCTAAATGGCCACTTGCCCCTAAGTATCTAGGCAGTTGCCCCCAGAGTCCAAAAGGTGATATGTTGTATTCTATTCCATTTATTTTAACAAGCTTCTATTGAGCAAGTCTTGTGTGCCCAGAATTGATGATATTCTATGCAACACGCGGCTAGATCAGCTGCCCTTCTGAAAGGCTTGATTTGTAGTTTGAGGCAAGATCAACACTTATTAGCATAAGTTTCCATCTGTAACAGAAAACCAGGCCTGCATTCTGAGACCAAGGCATTTTTATTCCTTCAGCAATATTCCTAGTATCCTTGCTACATAAGAAGGTCCCTAACTGGGCAATAGAAACCCCAAAATAAATTCAATGAATTTGAAGAGCTGCTGCTCTAAGATGAGAGATGAACCATAGGTCAGGACAATAAACGTGACAGCAGAGCATCAAGTTTAGGATACTACCTCTGTGCTGAGCCAGGAGACTCATCTTCAAAATTTCTGAGAAAAGTGTGGAAGAAGGGAGGGACACAGAGTCCCAAAGTCTTAGTCTTCACCCGACTCAAGGCTGGAGAACCTGACATGCTATATGAGCCCTCATGGCCAGTCTCTGAAAGTAGCATCTCCATGGTCCCCCAGACACTCCAGAGCCTTAAATAATCTGGAAACATCTGGATATCCATTCAGATCTGATAAGAAGGGAACTTAGCATATGCTTTTGGTTTGAGTTGGTTTTTTTGAGGCATGGTCTGAGCCCAGTCTGGCTTCACTCACTATGCAGCCCAGAGTGGTTGTGAATTCCTGATCCTCCTCTTCAACCTCCTGAGTGCTGATCTTATTGACTTGCCCTACCACAGGAGCTTGGGGAGATCTGAATGAAGGTAGAGCTTTATTTTGTGGCAGGAACAGTGGAGGAACCAGAAACTACTCTATTAGACAGCAACAAAGCCAAATAAGACAGGATCCCAGCCTGGCCAGTGTGCTTAGACTAAAGCACAGACACAAAATAAAGACTCTCCCATAGCCCAGTCTCATGCAGGGGCCACAGGAGAATGGAGGGCAGTGGGAACCTGCTCTTGGTGTCTGGCTAGCACCCCAAGATGGGTCAGGACTCAAACTGATAAGGCAGGGAAGCCAGTCTCAACCTGGGCCTTGGTCTTTGGGGAGATAATATATGGAGCACTGTATACTGAAATTCAAGAATGTAGCATTCAGGAGTTGGAAGGGTGGAGGAAAGAGCAGGTGAGGGACAAGTGACTTAATAGGACACTTGTAACCAGCAGTACTCAGGGAAAGGAGGGTGTGACAATGGGTAGCAGTTTGGTGGAAGAGGAGGTCTCCTGGGATAAAGAAAAGCATGGCTGAGAAGGAAGACAGGAAGTGTGGGGAAGACAGGGCTCCAGTATCTCCCTCGCAGCTCTTGGCAGGATGCTGCCTTTGACAGTGCCTTCCTGGGTAGAGACCAGTAGATTCCACTCCCACTCCCACCTGCTCATGGTTTGGTGGGCACAGCAGTGCGAGAATGTGCCTGTCCCGTGTGCTCACAGCTCTCTGGCATGACAGTCAGTGGTTTGGAGCTTTTGGAGCCAGGGTATCTTCTGTATTCATATCTGAGCTCCTCTCTGTATTCTGTGCCCTTGGGCAAGTTTAACCTGTCTGACCCTTAGTTTTTCCAGTGGTCAAGTAGAGATAACATCATACACCTTGAGGTTGTTGTGCGGTGTCAGTTAGATGTGCTGAATGTCATGCGTCTAATATAGTACAGATGTTTAGTAAATAATACGATTGTTATCTTCATATATTTCCCTGCCGATCTTCAACACAGTGGAGTAATGGAACAGTGGACATTCAATAGGCATCACCAACAATACATATTTGCATACATTGAAACCTATGGATATACAATCAACACACACGCACACACACACAGAACTGCTTGTTCTTGAAAGTACAGGTCACTTGCCGCTATGGACATATTTTTGACAAGTCTTATGTGCTGAGAACCCTTCACCTGACATTGTCGATATCCCAGCAGAACGCCAGGCCAGCTGGGTACACTACACCCCCTAGACAGGCAGGAGGGACTATGAGGCCCTTAGAGCCATTGGAAGCTCCTCTTTCAGTCCTTTCTCCAGCTCCCATCATGCTCATTTGCATGAGCCTCTGCCTTGGCCCATCCTTTTGCTTCCCTTGCTCTGTTACTGAGAGCTTAAGAGCCTCAGGAGACCAGAACCCTCATTTCGCCTTTGCTTATCTCTCTAAAAAGCCCAGTGCAGACAGCAGAAACAAGCAGAGGGACATGCAATTACCTGGTGAATTCAGGCAAATAAACAATTTACTGACTCTGGTGTGCTAAACCCTTTTCTTGTGTCTTTGGAGGGTGTGAAGTGGGGCATTCAGAGCACAACTTTCAGTCTGGTTGGCCATTAACCTCAATTTCCAACCACTCAAGTCGGCCCTGCCCTCCCAAAGTTGGGATCTCCCTGAGGGTCATTACTAGGTCCCGAGGGCAAATGCTCAATTGCCCCCAGCTCTGCCTCCACTGGGGGCAGTGCTTCAGGGACCAAACTGACCGCTAAGCAGCCCCCTCCTGGGTTTCTCCATGCTCAGGCCCTGAGCCCTCTCTGCTGCCTCCCCCCCCCCCGCTCCCCCCAGAGCCTCCTTCCAAGTCCAGCAGTGTGGATTCTGAGGTGGGGGAGGAGCTTTTAGGGGCAGTTCTTCTGGTTGCTATAAATCAGGTTTGTTGTTCTCACCCCCTTGCTTTCTTCATATATACACCTCTTTTTAACCCTCTCAGTGGGCAAAACGCAGCCCCTTGTAGGCTGTGCCTAATTCAGGGATGTTAAACCTTCTCACGGCTGGAAGTCAGCCTCTTTCTAAGCGTCCACTGGGACTAACCCAGTGCGGGAGCTAAATATAGAAAGGGCTCCCTCCTCCCCCAGCCTCCCTTGTCCTCATGGGCACTGGCACGGGCGAGAATCAATGCTGTGTTTGGCCGTGGCAGGCTGCAGGACAGCCATTCCTGCTTAGAGACCCTTATCTGCACCTGCCGCCGATTGGCTTTGATAGACCCTGACATACTGAGGACAGGAAGTCACCATGGCGACCTTGCAAAGCAGAGTGAGGGAGAAGACAGAGGCTTGGCTGTGTGAGGCTGAATCAGGGCACATTGAGCTACCAACTTCACAGGCTCCCAGCTAGACAAACAGGGGTCCTGTGTCTCTACCACAGCCACACCAAGTCATTCAACAGTGTGACTTCAGGGGTGGCCTTGCTGGCAATTATGGGGGAAGCTATGTTATTCACACCGGAAGTCCACAGCATTCTCAGGGTTCTTCTGTGTGCCTCCCCAGAACACCAAGAATGGATGAATCAGTCCCCGCTCATCAGAGCCTTTCATGCTAAATCAGCCCAAATGACTGATTTAGAAACTGCGTGGTTTTGTTCTTTGAGTGGATTTCTGAGGCACACTCCAGAGCAGGCCCAGGTCTTCATTATCTCCACACACACCCTTTGATGAAGCATCAGTGACCACACAGGGCTGTGCCCTGTATATTGTACACAACCAAAGAGACCAGAGCAGAACACATTGATGGGAGACACACACCCAGAACACTCAGGCAGTGGGCAAAACAAAGAAACCATTTGTACCAACTCCTCAGCCATCACCTGTGAGTAACCGCTATGATCCTAACCAAAATAATGAGAGCAGATGGGTCCATTGCCTTCCCAAAGGACCCCAGTGACAGAAGGGTGTTGAGTTTTCTAGCTCTACTGCTGGGCAATGAACATAAACCTGTAGCATTGGAACCAGCTAGGGAGTCTTAGGTGCAGGTCCCCGGGCTTCACTCTGACCCAGAGTGGGTCAGAGATGACGGCTCTAGGCTCTATCAGTCCTCAGGTGACTGTGGTAGACAGGCTTCCTTGGGGCAACTCCTGAAACTGCCATCGTTCTGGAGAGGCAGGTGGGTCTCCCTCTCAGCAGGACTCTGGGTCCCCTGGTTCGTTTAAAGAAACAATGAGGCTGAGCCCCATCCAGCCCCCACCCCGGCCCCCTGAGAAGCAGAATCACACCATCCTTTGGGAGGGAGCCTCAGCTGCTGACTTTGGAAGGTTTGTTGGGTAGCTGGGCATGGTAGCACATGCCTGCAATCCAAGCATTCAGGAGGCTGAGGAAACAGGACTGCAAGTTGAGGTCAACTTGGGAAAGACCCGTCTATGGAGAGATGGCAGTGTGTGTGTGTGGGCTATCCTAGGGTAATTCTCAAGTGCAGTGTTTGCAGTTGAGACCCACAGCTCTAACAGCAGGAGCGAGTTGTCAGCAATCACTACCCAGGTGGGGAAGCAGTGGCGGGGCGGGGGGGGGGGCGGGAAGAGCGTGTATTTCAAAGCCCGGTCCTCTTTATTGCTCTGTGTTCTTGGGACTATAAGCTCAGGAGGAGCCACAGAGCCAAGCAAGGGCTTAGGGGAGTATGCTCATTAACCTTCCCTCGACCCTTAATTCTGAAGAAGAACTAGCAGAGTATGAAACGTGGAGATGAACTCCCTGTTTAAGGTCAGTGTGGGCACAGAGCATCTCCATCAAACCTCTGACTCCCAGCTTGTGGAATCAGCATCTGTGACTATGAGTACATTTTCCTTCTAGGTGACAGTGCATCTTGCCTGGCAATACCTGGCTTGCGTTCTGGAGCCCATTCAAATCAGAACTTGGGGGTTGAGGAGATGGCTCCGTCAGTCAAGTGCTGGCCTTGTAAGTAGAGAGACTGAGTCCCATCCCCAGAACCCACTTAAAAAAGCCAGGCAGGGACAGGCTGATCTCTGGGGCTCTCTGGCTGGTCAGCCTAGACTCCTTGGTGAGATCCAGGCCAGTGAGGAACCCTGTCTTGGAAAAAAAAAGCACAACACACTGTAACCTCACTGGAGATTGATCTATAGCCTCCACCTACATGCATCTAAACACTCCTGTGCACCGGCACACACACACACACACACACACACACACACACACACACACACACACACGATGATGATGATAATAATGATGAATGATAATACAACAATTGTCCAGACACCAGACTCTTAAACTGGCATGTGAATCCATAGGAGAGTCTCATAACTCAATGTGTGAAAAATTGGTAACAGTAAAAAGTTTCTGAACAAGCAATGCTCCCAAACTATTTCTGAATCAAATTTGTAACAAATCTGAGATAGTTCTGCTTTACCTGCCAGTGTGGCATCGTGTGGCTTCACTGCGGCCTTGGTTCTGAACACAATGTGCGTACTGTCACACCATGCAATATGGTGTACAGAAACCTCAGCTCAGATTTTAGACTATGCCATGTTATGACTCGTGTTGTTTTCACTGCACACATGTAGTTTTATGCTCTTATAGAAGGGTAACGGTTTACTTACAGAAAATAAAAACTTTTGATGCTTTTTTTTATTGTCATTCCTCGGAGTGCAAGTTTGGAATTATTATGTTTTTGGATTATACTGTGTTAGACTGTTTGATTTTAAAGATTGCCGCTTAATGGGCCAGCAAGATAGCTCAGCCAATAAAGGTGCTTGTCAGGCAACACTGGTGACCTGAGTTCGGTTCCTAGAACCCGTGTAAAGATGGATTGAGAGAAATGGTTCCACAAAGTTGTCTTCTGACTTTCACACATACAGCAAGTGTGGTATGAATGCCTGCATGTATACCACACACACGCACACACACTAAAAATGATAAATTTAAAGGTTCTAAAATTTTCCTTTGACATGTACCAATAATAATACATTTAAACATTTTAAAACTTGTTTGAGCTGCTGACTTGAGTTTCATAAAACTCAATTTTGGCTTGAGATTAGGATAGACTTCCCAACAATTTCTGTAACAAGTGCTAAAGATACTTCTGCTATTTTGTATTGCATATTTATGTGAACATATTGTCAGTGCTGATAATTATAAGGTCAACATATCCAGGGCTGGAGATGGCAAAACGTTTAAGAGTTCATACTGGTCTTGCAGTGTATCTGATTCCCTGCCCCAGTGCCAGGAGGGTTACAGCTGTCTGTAACCTCAGCTCCATGGGATCTAACACCCTCTTTTGACCTCCTGAGAGTACTGTAGTCAAGTGCACGAACCAACAAAAAGATAAGCACATATTTAAAAAACAAAATAAAGATATCTACCAATCCCTAAAACCATGGAAGACTCTCTATGCCCTTCAGTCTGATACTAAACATTCATACTTTATATAAAAATAAACACATATGTTTCACTAGTGTGCCAATTTGTTTTTGTCTTTAGTAAGTGTTAAAATTACATATATATTATGTATTTTACCTATGAATTATTTAAAGTAAATTTATGGTTTATTATCTTTAAATGTTTGATTTGCCTGTCTATTTTATATATTTGTATACTTGGGGTTAAATACAAATTTCTAGGGTAAAAAGATGTTGTGAGTCAAAGTTTAAGGAGCTGTGGCCTAGTGGTGCTGGTTCACATCTTTAATCACAATGTTCAGGAGGCAGAGGCAGGCGGATCTCTGAGTTCAAGGCCAGCCTGGACTACAGAGTGAGTTCCAGGACAGTCAGGGGCTACACAGAGAAACCCTGTCTCGAAACAAACAAGCAAAAAACCAAAACCCAAAGCAACAGCAACAAAAAAGAAGTTGTGGTCTAGACCTTGCCAAAGGAGGGTTTCCATCCCTGGCTCTCCTGCCCTTTGCTGTAGTATCAATTGCTGGCACTTGGACATTCACCTGTGGTGTGTGTGCCTAGCACATTACCCTAAAATTAAAAACTAAGCAAAACCATTGTTATCACACTATCCCTGTGTATACTGGTGTACTGGCCCTGACCTGCTTCTCTCTCCAGGCCCTGCAGATGTTCAAACCTTGCTTTCCCCTAAATCCTAGAGAGGCGCCCTCGGCCTCAGTCCGAATTGTGTTGAAAGTTAATTTTTTTCTGAGTACCATTCACCTGTGTCGCACCCTCCTCCTGCTCAGTTAACTGCCACGCAACTTCCATCAGCTTTGGAACTGTCCCCCATTCCTTTCTTTCTTCCGACGTCTTGCTTTCCCTGTCCCCACTAGCTAGAACATCCACTCTCACTGCTGACTAACATCTCTTTATCCTCAGCCTGAGAATTCACTCAGTGGGTAACATCTCTGGCCTCCTGCCCTGCGTTCTCTCATTCTGGGCTCCTGTCCCTCAAATACAATTATTTATCCAGCTACCTGCGGTACTTCATGGGGCACAAGTGTGCAATAAAGATCCACGAACGAACAAGTAGACGGCTGGCCACAGAGCTGTGTGCAAAGAGTCCTAGTGGTTGTCTTTAGAGGAATGAGAAGCCAATGCTTTTTCTAGACATGGGCAAAATGATGGGGGAGGGGCAAAGCCTCATCACCAGGTGCCCTGTGGCCTCTGGGTATTCACATCTATGGCACTGTCTCTGTGTGGGGACTGGTCTTGTTGGCTTCTCACTAGGTGAATATGGCAGGAATGTTGGCACCTCACTTTGGTGGTTATAAGAAGACTATGGCATCCATACTAGGGATGGGGGCTGCTCTCTCTCTCTCTCTCTCTCTCTCTCTCTCTCTCTCTCTGGAATCACCTGCCAGCACCCTGTCAAGAAGCAGGCCACATGGTGAAGGACTGACGCTATTTAATAACCGCACGAGTCAAGCCCTTAGATGGCTACAGCTCTAACTGACATTTTGACCTCAGCCACTTGAGCCAGATGCACGCAAATACCACCGGTTGATATCTTCATTCCTGACCCACTCAAGGGCCTTACAGCAAGCCAGTAGACCAGGAGGAATAGCTATGGATCCTGAGAGGAAGCAGCAGTCTGCAGAAGGCAACCAGCTTGTTGGTGTTCTGTCTACCATTTAAAAGCTCAAAGCCAAGCTCTTCCCGGCCCTGCCATGTCTCCAGAATATACTCGTGTCATTGTACATCATTTTCTTGAAATTTAAACACTCATTTCTTCAACTAATACATGTAAAGCCGTTTCTCTGTACCAGCTGTGTGCAGAACAGGGCTTCTGCATTTCACAGCATGGACAGAATTGTTGCTTGCACAGTTCTTTTCTGGGTGACCCGGGATACATCTTGAGGCAGAACATCCTTTCTGCACTGCTGGCTCCCCACAACACCCAGCTCACAGTTCAGCATTCTGCAAATGTTTACTAATCCAAGAAGAGGACAAGAAGGACTGCTTGTCAGAGGCATTTTAAAGACACACGCATGGACAACAGTATGGGAGTTTGAGAGCTATCTGATTGACATCTAACATCTATTATATGTCTGAGGCAAGCAAGACCTTCCCACTAAATGTTAGTGAATTTTGTTCTCAAAGAAACTGCTTTTGGGGTAAATGCATTTCCCATTTCATCGGCAGGTAAATCAAGGCTTAGCGAGGGGCTCATGGGACACAAGACTAACAGTCAACACTAGTGGAATGGTCTGAGCGAGCTTACTTCTCAGTTCTCCTCCAGCAAAGACCGAGGCGAACAGAAATTGGGTAAAGTGCTCACATGGACACTTGCAGGCTACTGTGTGGCAGAGTCCGGGGGTCTGTCTGCCATTGCTGCCTTCTCACGTTTGTCTTTAACATGATTTACTTAGTGTGTGTATGGCAGAGCGGTGTACACACGTGCTGCGGTGTACCTGTGAGAGTGAGAGGAGAATTTATGGGGGTCATCCTTTTCCTGGGGATGGGACTACTTAAGCTGTCAAGCTTGGAGCTAAGTGATTTTACCTGCTTTCCCATTTCACTGGCCTTGGTGCTGTTATTCTTAACGGCGGGAACGGTGGGGACAGAGCTGTAATTACAGGTGAGGTGTGGACCCAGTCCCACCCCAGCCTGCTTTCTTCTCCCTGCCCTGCTTCCTCCATTCACCCAACTGAGTTCTATCTTTGGGAGCCAGTGATACCTTCCAATATAACTCCAATTTACTTCTTTTGAGTCATTCTTTGATTTCATTTAATTCCTTTTTTTTCCTCTTCAAAAATAAAGAAACTAGGGTTGGGGAGATCCCTGGTACCCACGTAAATCCAGGCAAAGTGGCATACATCTGTGACTCTAATATTGGGGATGGGAGGACATAGACAGGTGGATTCCTGGAGCTTGCTGACCAGCCAGTCTACCTAGTCAAGCTCCAGGTCAGTGAGAGACCCTTGTGTCTAAAAATAAGAGATAAATAGAGGAAGACAATCAACATTGATAGGAATACACATGTACAGGTGTGCACATATTCATAACACATGTACACACCACACATAGACATGATAGATAGACAGAGAAATCAGAACTCTCTTGTAGTACATTCTATGGAGACCTCTCCCCATCAAGCGTACTAGCCATCCTGATGTTGGGGACAGATACATGTAGATAAAAGGATGAGAGAAGATACAAGAATAAAGTAATGGTTTTTAGAAAATCCCTAAGCAACAGGGAGCGTCTCGACAGACTAAGTTTTGGGTTAAAATAAGTGTAAACTCCAGGTCCCGTGCCTTTTTTCTTCTTCCTCTTGTGTGCCCCTTGTGTGCACGCTCTCTCTTTTTCTCTGACAGTAGGAGAAAACTGTGAGCTGGCCAGTGATGAGGTTTCCATCGGCATCGGTGGCGTTTAGAATCCCAAAGGCAGCTTCTCAATTCAGAATTAACATCCTTTCTTCCTGGGCACAAGAAGGTCTATGTTTCTCTCTTCTCCTCAGCCCCACACACGCTCTTTCATGCAAGTCAACAGTCCTGCCCCACAATAGGTGTGATTGCTTCCCATTACGTTGTCATGGAAACGCCCATTGCCATCTGGGGGTTGGGGAGGTGGCAGCGGAAACAAATGAGTGGCCAATCAGGCTTTCCAGGAAAGTCTTTTCGCGATACACTGCTCACTGCCAACTGTGGAGGCTGGATGGAATAAAGGGTGGTGTAGGAGGGCCCTGGTGATGGGCAAAATGTTGGCGCCCCTCCCAATTAAACTGAGGGACAAAGACAGAGGGACACTTGGTGTTAACATGAATTTGCTGACTGACAGATTATTGATCTGCTTGAGGAGGGAGACAGAGCAAGTGGCCAGTTGGAGAGCACAGGACCCTTAGTGCTTGGACTGCCTCAGGATTCACAGTGCATGAGAGGCTCTAGTTGTTTTCTGTGCCAAAGGTTACAGAACCCAGCACCACCACAGCCCCTGCTTTTTTCCTGCACCCATGGCTACAAATGGAAAAGTCTCATTGCAGGATCTCCCAGAGTCAGGAGGCCTAGCGACAGACACGCTATGCTTTGAATACCCTGCATGAGCGGTTTTGCGGTCTTGGCTGGCAACGGTGCTCAGTTTGTTTATGTCTTCTCCTTTACGACATGGGGGTCGTAGCAGCATGCCCTTTACAGGCTTGTTGGGAGGCTGGAATGAGGTAATGGCAGGCTAGGCGCCTGCTCCTAATAAGCACTTGATGGATTTCAGCCACCACTGTTATACCTGGCCTCAGATCTCAGTGCTCTTGGCACGCTACTCTGGCACTGGCTTCATAGTTCCCTTTTTCAAATCTATGCTCTGGGGAATGAACACAGCAGGCGTGAACTCCTGGTGGCCTGGGAGCCAGCTATAGGTTTTCACTGCAAGAGAGTCCCAAACTCAGCCACCTACCTAAGAAACATAGCCTCTGGCACCTTCTCTGAGCACATGGGGGTTGGAGTGGGGAGGGGGGCAGCAGCTTGACATTCCTTCTTAGGATAGCTGTTGTCTTCATTCTACCTTACTGCATAATAGTCCCTTTAATTACCTCAGGAAGGTCTGTGGATGGAATGAGCTTCAGAGCCACAGCATCATCTTCAAGGAGACTGCAAGCTCATGTGAGCATCTCTCGGGCTTGCTTCTGTCCCAACATAGTTGCTCGTCGCTGAGCCCCTAGGGTATTCTGATCAAGAGCAGGGAAGACAGCCAGCCAGATCAGGCAGCTGAGGTCGACTGGAGTAATTAATCCTAAAGGTTACCAGTGCCTGTCCTGCTGGGGAGCAGGAATCCAATTACCCACAGTGACAGCAGCTTCGTCCCCAGGGACACACTTGTCTGCAGGGTGGCCGGACAACCTGTCTACTTGAAATCTTCCTGCGAAGCAGGCCCAGCCTCACCCTCCACTTCTTCCAGTCTTCTAGTCTGGTTCAGATCTTAGCTGACTCATACAACTTAGGGTCACAGGATAAAGGGTTGAACTCTGGGATGTTGGACCAGGGTTGCTTCTAGAGGCCTCCTGGGAGGTGCCTGTTTCCCTTGTAAGAACAGAGACCACAAGAGCTGAGCCAGACCTAGGAGATAAGTCAATAGTAGGAGGGAAAGAGAAGCAATGAGGGACTCCAAATGAGTTTACTTGACCATTAAATAAATATGCAAAATTATGCAGATGGGAAAATGGGCATATAATTTTCAATCAATTGCTCTGGCATCATCTGAAATAGATCTGTGGTTCAGAATAAAAACACTGGGAAAGAATTCTGGCTCCCTTTCCTCTATCATCCTGAAGAATGCAGGGTAGGAAGTAGGGAGGGTGGGGAGCCGGTGTGCTCTGTAAGGTGGCGCTGGCTTGGACCGAGGTAAGCTCAAGCATGTCTAGAACTTCCACCCAGGGCAAAAGTGAAAAGGAAGCCAGGCCTTTTGCATGGCTGCCACCAGGAAAAGGAATTTGACTTTTGTAATGCAAATTGGCTTCCTGGATTGAAAGAACATGATTAAAATGATATGTTTCAATGTGGGAGCCAGACAGCAGATTTGGTATTCGAAAGCAGCAGCAGCTGCTGCTTACGCACACAGGGGTGTCTACAAGGTGGATGGAGGAGGAAGTTGAGAAATATTTGCTGCAGCTTGGAGCCTCCGGGGCTTGTTAATCAGCACAGGCATTCTGGTGGGACCATGTGAACCTAACCATGATCTGGGTATAGGGTAAGAAAAGCTGCATCTTCTCTCCTTCCTGGGAAGGGTTTCCTTCAGTCTTAGATCGACCATTTATTTATCCATTCAACAGTTACTGTGCGCCACTTCCATGTGCCAAGACAAGGTCCTTGACCTTGTGGAGGTGACAATTTAGTGAAGACAGTTGACCAGGGATCAGATAAGAACTCTGCCATTTACGAAGAATGTCATTTTGGGAAAATTACTTCAGCTCTCTGTGCCTTGGTTTCTTCAATTCTACAATAAGGAGAAATGGAAGTACATGCTACCACAATACCATGACGAGGGCTGAGCTCACCGTCTCATCTTTAAACAACTACAACATCATATGGAGTAGATGAGAGAGACATTTTCAAACAATGAACAACAGTTTCCCCCTTTCTCCTGCCATTACCCAATTTCTAGGCTCCGCACAAAGAAAGAGAACCCAAACAAACAAAGCCCAGAATTGGAGTTCAAGAAGATGAGCATGCTGGAATGCTCATAGAGGAATGCCAAAATGTGCCCTGGAGATCTGAAAGTGTTCTCTTAGCGTGCGTCTTTGGAACACACACATGGAGTGAAACTCCGCCACTGAAGAAGCAGGACAATCTCCAGCTGAATCATGGCTGGGAAGTTCATGACCCCAGAGCCAGAAGGGCTGAGCCTCATGGTCAGTTTTCAAAGCACCAAATAACACTCAGAAAGTTACACTTGAGATAGTTAGTTTTGGTTGTCAACTCAACACATCTCGGAAGAGAGACGTTTGACTAAAGAATTGCCTCTATCAGACCGTGGGATCCCTATGGGACACTTTGCTGATCCCACTGTGTGTGCTATCGTGTCTAGGCAGGCAGATCTGGGCTGTATAAGACAATTAGCTGAGCATGAAATTGAAAGCAAGCCAGTGAGCAGCATTTCTCCATGGGCTCTGCTTCAAACTTCTGCTTTGGGTTCCTGCCTTGACTTGCACCCACTATAAGATGAAATAAACCCAAGTTGCCTTTGGCTATAGTGTTTCTCGCAGCAACAGAAAACAATATAGAATGGCCACCATATGGAATAGGACTAAAGTAGCCTCAAACAGGGAAGACACTAGATTTCCTAGTTAGGTTTTAAAAGTATCAAACTGATCTCAGTTATGTGTGCCCCAAAAGATAATAATGATGTCCTGTAAGGAAATAAGGAAGTGGAGACCAACATCCAACAAATCAAATTCACATTCTAGCACATAATGAAAAAAAGTACAGGCATGATGGCATGTATCCATCATGTCAGCAACTGGGAGGCTGAGGCCTGGAGATAATTATTTAGAGGTTAGCCTGTACTGCGTAGTGGGTTTGAGGCTAGCTAGCACGACAGAATGAGATCCTGCCATAAAAAACAAATCAAACCAAAAACAACACACAAACAAACAAGTGTGTAAAAAAATAAAGAAAGAAAAAAGAATAAAAGAAAAAAACTGACCAGTAATCTGAAGAAAAAAAATCAATCCACTAAAAATGACCCAGGCATGACAGAGACGATGGCACTGGAGAATCTTAAAACGTCTATAACAAACATAGAGCCTGAGTGCTCATAAATTAGAGAAAAACATGGACATGATGGAAATGAAAATGGAAGACAGAAAAACATGCCCCTAGATGGTACGAAGATGGCTCAGTTGGTTAAGTGCTTGCCGTGAAAGCATGAAGACCTGTGTTCAGATCCCCAGGATATACGCAGAAGCTGGACCAGTGATATGAGACCATAACTTCAGTGCTTGGGGGTAGAGTGAATCTTTCTGGCACTCACTGGCCAGCTAGTCTATTTACAGGTTTAGTGAGAGACCTTGTCTCAAAGAATAAGGTGGAGAGTGGTTGAGGAGGACACCTGACATCAACTCTGATCTTCACGTTGACACACATGTGTCAACACATACATATACACATCAAAAAGAAAAATGCCAATGAATATATAGGAATCAAAAATATAGAAAGAAAAACTGTAAAAATGAGATAAACAGCAGATCAGACACACCAGAAGAATTAGCAAGTGTGAAGAAACAGAAATTTTTAAAAATCCAAAAGGAAACAAAGAGTAGAAAAATAAAAAGAAACATAGATAGCATCAGTAACCTAGGAAATTAACAAATAATCTAATATGCATGCAAGTGGAATCCTAGGCAGAAAGGAAACAAAGAAAAAAATGAAGAAATTATTAGAATTGGCAAAATCTATAAATCCACTCATTCAGGAAACTTACTGATTATTCAAGACAAAGAAAAAGCAAACCACACAAAGGCACATTATAATCAAAGCACTAAAAAACAATGATAAAGAGAAAATTCTTGAAATTGGTCAGTGGGAAAGGGGCATTATACATACCTGGAGTATATAAAGGAACAAAGGCAAGGCGGAAGACTTCATTAGCATAAAGTATGCAAGACAGAAGACAATTGTATCTTTAAAGACTAATAGGAAAACTTGGCAACCTAGAATTCTATATCCAGGAAAAGTAAATTCAGAAGAAAAACAAATACCCCTTCATATTAAAGCTGAGGTAATTTGTCACCACTAGTTTTGCCAATAAGAAACTAAAGGAAGTTCTCCAGGGAAAAAGAAAATGATACAAGTTAGAAATTTGCATCTTTTCAATGGAATGGAAATCACTGGAATAAAAGATATGTGAATAAATTGAAATACATTTTCATTCATTTTATAATTTTCTTTGAAATGCTGTCTATTTAGAGAAGAAAGTTTTTATTTTATTGTAGGATTTATGAGACTTAGTAAAAACACGACTATATCACAAAATAAAGGAGGTATAAAACAGAATATGTAGTTGTAAGATCTTTCATACTGCACACAAAATACTTTAATATATGAAGGTAGATGCTGGTATGTTGTTAGGTATATTGTAACCCACAGAACAGAACTTAAAAACATAGTGAAAAGACACAGCTAATATACCAACAATATGATTAAATAGAATATCCAATATGTAAAAAAGGAAATCGAGAACAAAGTAATATAAAACAAATAGAAAATAAATAGCAAGATATTAGAGTTAAACTAATCTATATCAATATTTCATTAAATATAAATGGTTTAAAATTTCAATTAAAAATCAGAGGAGGTTATCATACTGGATGATAAAAAGCAAGATGCTTGACAGGGATACAAGGAAAATACCTAAACATAATAAAGGCAATATACAGAAAGCCAACAGCCAACATCAAACTAAATGGAGAGAAACTCAAAGCGATCCCACTGAAATCAGGAACAAGACAAAGTTGTCCACTCTCTCCATACTTATTAAATACAGTCCTTGAGGTTCTAGCTAGAGCAATGAGACAACAAATGGAGATCAAGGGGATACAAATCAGAAAAGAAGTCAAACTCTCACTATTTTCTGATGATATGATAGTTTACATAAGTGACCCCAAAAATTCTACCAAGGAACTTCTACAACTCATAAACACCTTCAGTAATGTAGCAGGATACAAGATGAACTCGAAAAAATATGTAGCCCTCCTTTACACAGATGATAAATGGGCTAAAAAGAAATCAGAGAAACATCATCCTTCACAATAGACACAGATAGCATAAAATATTTTGGAATAACTCTAACCAAACAAGTGGAAGACTTGTGTGACAAGAACTTTAAATCTTTGAAGAAAGAAATTGAAGAAGACACCAGAAAATGGAAAGATCTTCCATATTCTTGGGTAGGTAGAATTAACATAGTAAAAATGGCAATCTTACCAAAAGCAATCTACAGATTCAATGAAATGCCCAGCAAAATTCTTCATAGACCTCAAAAGAATAATACTCAACATCATATGGAAAAGCAAAATATCCAGGATAGCAAAACCAATCCTGTACAATAAAGGAACTTCTGGAAGTATCACAATCCCTGACTTCAAACTCTACTACAGTGCTACATTACTAAAAACTGCTTGGTACTGACATAAAAACAGGCAGGAGAACCAATGGAACTGAATCGAAGACCCAGATATCAGTGCACACACCTACAAATACCTGATTTTTGACAAAGAAGCAAAAAATGTAAAATGGAAAAAAGAAAGCATATTCAACAAATGGTGCTGGCATAACTGGATATCAGCATGTAGAAGAATGAAAATAGATCCATATCTATCATTATGCACAAAACTCAAGTCCAAATGGATTAAATACCTCAACATAAAACCAACCACACTGAACCTCACAGAAGAGAAAGTGGGAAGTACACTTAAACAAATTGGCACAGGAGACCACTTCCTAAATATAATCCCAGTAGCACAGACACCAAGAAAACAATAAATGGGACATTCTGAAATTGAGAAGCTTCTGTAAAGCAAAGGACATGGTCAACAAGACAAAATGGCAGCCAACAGAATGGAAAAAGATCTTCCCCAACCCCACATCAGACAGAGGGCTGATCTCCAAAATATACAAAGAACTCAAGAAATTGGTCATCAAAAGAACAAATAATCCAATAAAAAATGGGGCACAGACCTAAACAGAGAACTCTCAACAGAGGAATCTAGAATGGATGAAAGACACTTAAGGAAATGCTCAACATCCTCAGCCATCAGAGAAATGTAAATCAAAACAACTCTGAGATTCCATCTTACACCTGTAAGAATGGCCAAGATCAAAAACAGTGATGACAGCTTATGCTGGAGAGGATGTGGGGTAAAGGGAACACTTCTGCATTGCTGGTGGTAGTGCAAACTGGTACAGCCCCTTTGGATATCAGTATGGCAATTTCTCAGAAAATTAGGAAACAACCTACTTCAATACCCAGCAATACCATTTTTAGGTATATACCCAAATGATGCTCAGTCATACCACAAGGACATGTGCTCAACTATGTTCATAGCAGCATTGTTTGTCATAAACCAGAACCTGAAAACAACCTGAATGTCCCTTGATGCCCCTGGATAAGGAAAATGTAGTACATTTACACAATGGAGTACTACACAGTGGAAAAAATCTTGAAATTTGCGGCAAATGGATCGATCTAGAAAACATCATATTGAGTGAGGTAACCCAGACCCAGAAAGATAAATATCATATGTACTCAGTCATAAGTGGCTTTTAGACATAAAGAAAAGAAAAACCAGCCTACAATTCACAATCTCAGAGAACCTAGACAACAAAGAGGACCCTAAGAGAGACAGACATGGATCTAATCTACATGGGAAGTAGAAAAAGACAAGATCTCCTGAGTAAATTCAAACCATAGGGACCTTGGGAGAGGGTAGAAAGGGAAGGGAGAGGAAGTGGGGGGGTGGAGATAAACATATAGCTCAATAAAACAATTTTTAAAAAGTTTAATAACAAAAAAGAAAATACTTGAATATAAAGATATCAATACATTCAATGGACAGGAAAAGATACAAAAACATTGATCAAAACAAAACTAGAGACCCTATATCAGACAGGTGTTAGAACAAGAACTATTATCAGAGGTATAGAGGAATATTGTATGATTTAAAAACCAGGTTACTCCATCAAGAGAATGTAACAATACTAACTGCATATGCACCTATAATATGACTTCAAGCCACATGAAGCATAAACTGATAGAAATGGAAGGAGAAATGAACAAGCCATCACTAGAGTTAGACAGTCTCCCCTCAGCGAAAGACAGAAAAAGAAGACTGAAAATCAGCAGGACTGTGGAAGATTAGAACAATCCCATCCACCATCTGAAGTTAGGTTAGGACTCTGCCCCTCAACTGCACAATCCACAGGTGCATGGGTGTGAAATCATTGACCCAGACAGGCCATAGAGTAGGCTATAAGACCAGTCTCAAGTTCTAAAAATGGAATAAAAACTACAAAGTTTTTCCTTCAATCATATAAACATCAACAAGAAATAAGATTTAGAGAGCTAGGTGGAAAGTGGTCAGATATTAGCAGAATAAATAACGCACTTCTCATGAATCAAAGAAAAAAAGCAAAAGAGAAATGAAAAAATTTGGAACTGGGAAAAATGAACACAGGGCATGAGAGTTACTCCTCTACAACAGCTAAAGCAGCAGTTAGGGATTAATTCAAGACATGAGATAATTATGCTATGAAAAAGGACTTAAAATCAATGATCTAAGCCTCTACCTTAAGAAACTAGGAAAAGATTACTAAAACCAAAGTACCAACAGAAACGAAATAATAAAGACAGGGAAACAGAAAACAGAAATGCAAAGACAAATGTGACCAAAAGTTTTCCTTATAAAGATGAACACGAAGTCCTGCTATATTTCACTGTAGCTTCTGCATCCTTCACAAGGGTCAGTGCAGCCCAGTGAGACGGTTCAGTGGGTAAAGATACAGCTGATCAGAATCCCAAGTCCCAGAGTGGGAGGAGAAAACTGACTCCTACAAGTTGTTTTCTGAACTCTATGCAGGCACTGTAGCACATGTGCCCCCAACACAGAAACACACACACACACACACACAAACTCACACACACACACACACACACACACACACACACACACACACACACACACACACACACACACACAAATGGGGCTGGAGAAATGACTCAAGCATTAAGAGTACTTGCTGTTCTCCAAGAGGACTTGAATTTGGTTCCCACACCTATATAGAACAGATCACAGCCACCTGCAACTCCAGCTCCAGTGGATTTGACACCTTCCCACCTGTATACGCATGACATACACACCAACACGCACAAGTGAAAATAAATCCTAAAACAAAACAAAAGCTAGGTATTGTAAAAAAAAATAACTTCATATCAACAAATCTGAAAACGTAGATGAAGAAATTTCTTGAAAGACATTACATACAGCACTACCAAAACTCATTCATAGATGAACAGATAAGCCAGGCAGTGGTGGTGCACACCTTTAATCCCAGCACTTAGGAGGTAGATGCAGGCAGATCTCTGTGAGTTTGAGGCCAGCCTGGTTTATAAAGCAAATTCCAGGACAGGCAGAGTTAAGCAGGGAAACCCTGTCTCGAAAAACCAAAACAAACCAAACAAAAACAACAACAATAATAATAATAATAATTAGAAGACCCTAGATCTTTATTGAATAAATCATATATCTAATTTACATCCTTTCTACAAATTCAGGTACAAATTATTTCATTAAACAACTCTACCACATATTTAGGGATGAAATAATACCAACTCCATATAAATTCCTCAGTGTAGTTCATTTTGTTAGTGGATAAAAAAGAAGCCCATATGCTCATTTCAGTAGGTGTGGCAAAAGCTTTCAGCAAAATCCTATACTCATTTATGACCAAAAACTACAATACACATTAGCAAATTTTATCAACTAGAAAATAGGCCTCTACAAAAACTTACATCTAGCATCACACTTAAAGGTGAAGACTAAGAGCATCTGCTTTCACTACGTCTGTTGACCACTGTATTCAACACTGTACTGAAACGGTTGCAGCCAACGTAATAAGGCAAGAAAAAGAAATGGAAAGCACTGGATTAGCAATGTAGAAGAAACACACTGTTTCTATTGGCAGACGTCCTGCTCACCCGTGCAAGCCCCCACTCTCAGGGAAAACTATAGAGATTGTATTATGAGGACTGGGCTGCAAGGGCCTAGAATAGATCCTGGCATCCGATACCTATTCAGCAGATGCTCTGCTTCTGATTCAAATGGGGACAGAGCAGAGATCATATTCTGGGCGCCTGTTCTGGCTAAAGGAAGGGCTGATAGGAAATGCTTCCTTGCCTCTGTGACAACCGTGAGGGTATGAATGGGGAGAGCCGCTATAGGATGGAAGGAATATGAACTTTCACGTTCTTCCCTAGATAAGTTTTTGCACTCAAAATTATCTAAAACCCTTTAGTAACCTTGGGAGAAGATAGTGCAGAGAAAACTGCCTCAAAATAGTGGACAGGAGGCCAGCAGGGCTGCCATCTGAGGACACCAGATGTGGTAGGAGATGGCATAGAGGAGGAAGCAGGTCTCCTCTGGTAAGGAGGGCCTGAAATGCCATGGTAAAGGCTTGGATTTTATTCTAAGTTCTCCATTTTTTTTCACTAATCCAGATCACGTGCTATCCCTGAAGCTGGCCACACAAGCTTATATATTAGGAAATACAAGAATCTTACAGTGATAATTCCTCTGGTCAAACCCATGCTGGAGGCCCTCCCCAATAGTCTTACCAAAGAATGAACCCAGTGAATGATGGTGCCTTGTTTAGTATCTTTGGGATGGCTGGACTTGGATGGATTTGAAAGAAGGGCTGCCGGTGTTTCTGGGCATGAGTGACACTGCCCTTGAAGTCACTGAGTGTATATGGAAGGGACAATGAAAAATTGGGAGGCCACGTTAGGAGCTCAATGGCTAATACATCAACCAAGCACAGGGGATAGTGTAGTAACCTGGGGTTCTTCTTGAATTAGGCTATGTACACCCCATATAATGAAGCATTTGGCAGTCTACCTCTACCTGTATGGGCTATGCACATACACCCCTCCAGCGCCATCAGACTATTGGTGTGAACAATAGAATACGTTTCTCAATGACCACTGAACTTGGGACAGTTTCTTTCCAAACATATTCACAAGACACCCCAACCCCAGGATAAGAGGGCCAATCCAGTTTGAATTAGTTTGGGATATAGGTACTATAAGGTAAAACTGTGTCCTCAAGTGACCTTTAGTGAGAACCCTTGATTTACTATCTCATGCCCATGTATAATTAGGCATGCGTATGATTAAAATCAGATTCTTTATGGGAATGGCCATGCCTAGTAGAAAAATCATGATATGACCTTCATTTCATATCAAAACAGATGATCAAAACAGAGCATCGCCCTCATTGTCGTCAGACTCCGCCTCCTCTTGACCACCATAAAGGGAATCCACAAACAACCATCAGAGGCTCTGGGTGTCTTCACTCACGGCCCGCTGCTCCCTTGCAGTGAGCCCTGATCTTTTTTATTGCTTAGCTTTAAATAAAGTTCTCTTGTTACTTTTGCTAATCTGGGTGTTTATTTCAATTCCCTGAGTAGGAGTCTGTGAACCTGAAAACACCTGACCCCACCAGTCATGACCCCTCTCTCCGCTCTCTACTTTTCCTTGAGGGAAAAAGGAGCCAAGGATAGCCCTGAGGCTCCTAGAGCAAACTCTACCTGATGTCCTGGGTTGCAGGGAAGGGGGCATAAGAGGGGAACCTGTCTGAACCCTCTGACTATTGACCAAATGAAGGCTCCCAACCCCTGCCCGTGTTCACTCAGACCTTGGACTCACAGCAGACAGGTCGGAAATGAGCCCCTTGAGCCCCTTGGGAGGACGGGACAGCAGCCCTGACCCAAGGGGAAGAGGTTGCCTTCCCACAGCTCGACCTCACACTTTCCTCCCGCATCCCTGAGAAATAATCACACTCCTCGCCCTGAAGAAACACAGTCAACAGATTCTGGTTTCCTAGATACGCCAGAGGCTTCTAAAAATAGCCAGGCAATGACAAAGCAAATTGGCATATGGAGTGCAAATAATTCCAGTACCAGCTTGCTTGGCAGGCTGGAGCCTCTCTGGTGGAGTGCTGCCTCCTCTTCCCTCCCCAGTTCTCGAAACCAGCTCTTGCTGCGGAACACCCCAGCCAGGGCAGGAGTTGGAGGGGCAGCTGTGGTCTCGTGCGCATCCCCAGGGTTGAGTACCTGGGTACTAAAGCCACTCCAGCCATTTCTACTTCCTTCCTTGTCCCACCCAGCATGTCCTCCACCATGCAATATTCAGAAGCTGACTGTCCAACCGAGTCTAGCCACGTCCAACTCCCCAGTAGCTGTGTCTCGTATCACCAAGCAACCGGTTTCTTCTTTCATGACTAGAGCAGGGCCACCTTGCAGTGCTGGTTCTTCTTTTGACTAGAATAAGACACTAACCATAATCCCCTTTATTTTGGCTCAGTTGTGCTTTAAGTTCCTAGAGGAAGGGGGCCTAAATAAATGCCCACCCTATCTTAACTGTTCAGCCCCATCTCTTGCACCTAGTAGGAAGCTGACTGTGTAACTAACTCCGTGCTGGGCAGCACACCCAGCACAGGAATTCCTGGGCACACGGGTTCCTGACCTGAAGCAAGATGATGAATATACCAGCCACTTTCCTAAGTGACTCTTACGAGTTCTCATTTGTTTGTTTTTCAGCCTCTGTAATGAGCCCACAAAGGAGGTGTTCTTATCTCTACAAACATATTATGTTATTCTTACCATGAACGCTGCAAACTAACCGAGGAAAGCGTCTTATAGTCACCACGCAAGTGAGGCCATCATAGCTGAGAAGTGTAGCTAGACTTTGCTTCTCCCACCCCATGGCATTCGGGCCCTGGACTCTCTCTACCCAGCCACAGCACCCCCCATCAGGTGGTACCTGTGACTGTGTTGAGAGAGCTATTTATAGAGTTGAAGCCTGGATGGAGGGACCGAGATGAGGTGTGGAGGCCTGCAGGGGAGAGGAATAGTGACCACTCATAGGCCTGTGGAAGTAGAAGGGGAACCAGAAAAGGAGTGGCCTGGCTGGGGCATTCATCACAGCCATTCCCAGAGGCAAGGGGCAGAGGGACGCACAGATCTAGCCTCTCTCTTGTCTTGCTCCCATTGGCTAAGGTCAGCAGGTCAGGAGGCAGCACCAAGCAGGCCATCCAGGGCACAGAGTACGCTTGGGAGGCAGAGAACAGAGGGATGGATGGAATGCCCATGACTGGAAGAAGGTGTGAAAACATTCGGGGCAAAGCCCCCCTGGGTGCTCAGAACTCCCTAAGCCAGAGTCAGGTAAACTGGTAGGAAAGCTGGGGCCACAGGAAACACCTACTGCAACAGGGGGAGGAGGAGGAGGAGGAAATACAATGAAACAGTCGGTCAGCTGGGTCTCTTTGTACACACTTTCAATTTTACAAATTATTTTGTAATTGTTTTAAAAAACATTCTACCGCAAAATTTATCATCCAGTCTATTGTCTGCCATGTCTTACCATCTTCACTTCTGTCCCCTGGGCTGAGGACAGCATCTATTGTTTAGTGTCATGTGTTGGCTGTGGAGCAGTGGAAGGGCCTTCTCCACTCTTGCTCTCCTCCTTGGTTGTGAGAACACAGACCTGTGCTCCCAGCAGAAGCATTTCCCACACGGCCACAGAGGCCAGAACCACTAAAGCCTAACTGTGAGTAGTGACCATTGCTCCATGGGTAACACCACAGCAGGACTTCAATGTCTGTGCTTATAATGCTCATAGCAGGGATATGGGGCAATGCTTCTGTTCCCATTCCACAGGGGAGGAAGCAGGCAGACAGAGTGTGCCTTCAGTGGCCCCTCTGCTGCATCAGCTGGCTTCCAGCTAGAGCCAACATGGGAGATACCGGACAAGATTGGAAGGAAGAGGCCAGGGGCTTTCACTCCCTCTATGTGTCTGCTTCTAGAGGGGCCCCCTATGCTTCAAGCTTCTCTGGGAGATGCAGGCCCAGAAGGAAAGTGAGGCCCTGTAATGCAGCTTTGTCCTGGGAGCCATGGCTTCCTTTTAACCTCCCGTTACTCTTCCTGTCCCCAATTCAGTTGCCAACTCTCTGGATTAAGTTTTCTCTCTTTCAAACATTTAGAGTGCGGCATACCCTTGTAATCTCAGTCAGCACTTGGGAGGTAGAGGCAGGAAGACCACTCTGAGTTCAAGGCTCCCCTGAGCTACAGTGTGAAACCTCTTTCTCAAAACACTAACCAACCAAACAATGACAAAACCCAAATATTCAGAGTAGCGTCCTCTGCTTTCCCAGTTTGAACTTGGACTGGATAGAATGCTGTTCAGGCCCAAGCTGACTGTATAAAGCAAGGCTGGGATTCAAGTTCAGGTCTCTGAATTCTACTTTCCTTTGCTGCATCTTAAGTCAGAAATTATCTAGGTCTCAACTTCTTGCTTGACTAAGGCCCAGAATTTGGGAGCAACTAGCCCAAGGTTACTATTTAGTTCATAGAGGAGTAACTCAACGGACTGATCCCCGCTTTTCCGGTGGAGTGTTCCCTCTCTGATACCATTAGCCTTTGGTAGGCCCCTGATTCTTTTTATAGCTAACTTTCCCTCCTTGTCTTGGAACTGAAAGGCATCCTGGCCCTACCCTCCTCGAACTGTTGGGAGATGGGCTAACCTAAGGCACTGAGTTCCTGCCAACACCTGTGAATGTCTAACGCTATGATATCAGGGTGGCAGGTAGCAGGGTGAGTGACACCACGCGGTGCCTATGCAACAGGCACATTCACAACAATGGTAAAAAACCCCTCAGTTCCTGCCTCCGCCGTGGGTTCTCAGGCACCTGGAAACTCACTCTGAGGTTTCACTGTCTCCAACCGTTTCTTGCCTTAAAGCCCAGAAATGCTCTCAGGAAGCCCTGATTTGTCCAAGATGAAGGAAGTGTCTCCATTGTGAATCACGACCTCCTTTGGCATCTTTAATTCATGAGCAGGGTGGGGGGCAGGGGCGCAGCAGCAGGAGGAAGGAAGGGAGGGAGGCATTGAGATGGGTTGCCTAGAATCCTAGAGTGAATTGAGATTCCAGCCAGGTCTGGCATAGCTAGCAGATTCAGTTTGTGCATGAGGAAAGGCCACATGCTGGTGTCAGGGCTGGAGAGACTCAGCTTCCCAGCAGACCACTGTGCACTGACAGCATTGATGACGTTCCACCAGCTGGTACTCCTGTCTGTCCATCTCTCCATCCATCCCTGCATCTGTCTCTGCCTCCATCCATGCGCCCATTCATGCATCTATCCAACAACTGCTTACCAAGTGTACTCCAGAATTAACAGTGAGTTCTTCTGTTCAGAGAATATAGGTTTAAATCTGCCTTCTGCTCTACAGTCAGTTTAGGACCTTGGGAAAGATACCCAACCTCCCTGTGCCTAACGTGTTTCTTTTACACATGATAGCATTTGTCTCATGTTGAGAGAGTTACATTAACTTGCAGGAGCTTGGAACAGTGATTGGCTTACAGGAAGCATGCTGAAACCTTGCTGGGCTCTGAAGGAAGATCTGGGTTGGAGTTCTCTGTCTAGTAGCTGGTAGCTGGATGGCTTCAGACAAGTTCCTTAACCTCTCTGCACCATGATTCTTCATCTACTGATGAGTTCCTGCTTTGTATGGTAGTTGTGAGAATTGATGTTTACATCCCTGGAGTCCTCTGCTGGCCCAACAGCCCAGCCCTTAAGGCTAATGTTTGGGGATAGCCTAGGCTTATGTACTCAGGGCTGATCATCACTGTAGGCTCCACTGAACACTGGTATTCTAGGCATAAGACCTGATCCTGCCCAGCTCTGTCCTTAACTGTGTAACCATGGGCAAATGTCTGATTTTGCAACAGCAGGTTCTACATTGGGAAAACAAAGGGGCTGGAGCTTATGATCCCTAAGGTTTCTTTCAGCTGAATCATCTCATGAGGCATATGACATTCTTCCATTTTCTCTGCCTCCACAGTCCTGCCTTGTCTTGAGGTCAGTGTGCAGAATGGAGTGGGAACAGTTAACAGAGCCGACCAGCCTACAGCCTGCATTAATGCCAGTGATACCTGGCAGAGGGCTCTCCTGGCTTCTCATTATTGCCCAAGACTGGAAGTCCAAGACCTACTACAGGTGGCCACAGTCTTCATTCTGTGTCCCACTTCATGGTAATTACTTCTGCTTCTCTGGCTTGCTTTGGGCAGTGTCCTATGGGAGTTCCAGGACATAGGAGTTTGCTATGCACTCTGCCTACCATGGAGCTCAGACAGGAATCCCACCCAGGCCACTGCGGGTGGACGTGAGATCGTCTTACTTCCATTTCCCAAGTCCTAACCTCTGCCATTTGACCATCCAAGGGAACATTTTGGTGACTTATTTCTATGCCATCAGCTACGGAGGCCACACATGTCTGCATATCGGAGCCACCCAGACCTATGAGCTTATTTTGCATACCTCAATAGAGAAGGTCCTTGGGGCCTCCATCCTGGGCAGCAAGTGACAGCCCCCCTTACTTGACCCAACCTTCTAGAGTCACATGGGAAGTCTGACAGTCAGAGGACAATGATAGGCAGAATTCCTGAGCTGCCCCCCTAATGTGCCCTGGGGCAAGGCTCACCAGTGCAACCTGCATCAGGTTGTTCTTGGTCCATGATCAGTTGCAAGCAGATGGCCTGTGTTGGCACTGGCTACTGAGGGCTGGGCATAGCACTTCCATCCTTCTCTCTGTCCCTGACCATACCTACCTGGCAAAGGCTCACCAAGTACCTGTGTTTCAGGCACGGAGAGGAAGGTTGCATCCGAGAGGAAGCTACAGTGAACACCTTCTTCCAAGGAGTCCACAGTCTGGAAGAAAATATCCTAGATACAGAAATAAAATAGTTACAGCAGTGTATGCTAGTGCCATGCTTAGGGAGCATGGATGTTTCTGGAAAACATGTCTGCAGACTCAGGTAGCAGAGGCAGCTTCATCGGATTGCCCAAGAGGATTTCTTCCTTTGTGCTCCAGGTCCTAAAGTTTTCTTTCATGTTTGTCCACGTGCACATAGGAAGCCAAATCACAGGTTAGAAGTCAGGGTCTCAGGGCTACCCAAGGGCGAGGTAGGGCAGAGCCACTTCAACAGAATGGTCAAGGGGCCCAAGGCTTAGGAAATTCACTCCAGCTAGGACTTTGTCAGACATCAGGGCCACGACAAAGGTGGCCCGGATGGCCTTGGTCTGGGAAGAGCCAACGTCTGGCTGTTGTCACTCTGAGCTCTTTTAGGGCACAGAATACTTAAGAAACCACATCCTGACCTGTCCTCCAGGCTCAGGCTCCTTTGCACTTGATTTTTTAATTTCCCTAGAGGGGAACACATTCTGCTTCTGGCTATGACCCTGAGAGGGACAAGAGCATCCTCCTTCCTGACAGCCCTGTCCTCCCTGCATGCGTCTGCCAGGGAACACTTCTGAGAGACATGTCCATGGAGCCAAGCCAGATGAAGGCAATCTTATCTCTATCTCATGGACCACCCATGACCAGGGACCAGATTCAGAGGGTGGGTGATGCTTCATCCTCTCCTCAAATGCCCCTTTGACCTCTGTGCTCAGATAAATGACAGGGATCCAGGCAAGACGAGGAAGGGGCAAACCTGCTGCAGTCCCCTTGCATAGCTGTTCATGCTTCTGTTGCTGCAGTAACAGCCCCTTGTGTGGGCACAAACGTGTGCGAGTTTCCATGAGACATGCAGATCAAGATTTATAGCAAGCCAAGGTCTCTTGCCTAGTGTCCGAGACTGACCAGTTCCTCTGGGGGAGGAGGTCACCTTTGACCCAGGCAGCTGGCTCATGCTCTGGTTGTTGAATGGAGGGGTAAGAGGGCCCACTTGACCTAGACAGGAACATTCCATACAGGAGCAGGCCAGGGCACAGGATCCTGGCCAAATCGCTTTTCCCTGACCTAGGCTTCTCTGTAGCCCTCCTCTGAATGGCCAGGACACCAGAGGGAGGGACTAGGCAATATGGAGCTGCTGCTACAGTTCTTCACAGCAGAGGCTGACTTGCAGCTCACACTACATCAGAAACTCTACTATGAGCTCAACACTTTAGTTCATCTGATCCTCACAGCACTTTTACTATTGCATTATAGGCAGTGCAAGGTGATTGGGCTGGTTCAGTAGGCCCTAGGTCAGGATCTAAGCTCTAAGAATCAGAATGTAAGCTGGTGCTTCTAAGCACATTGCACTCTCTGGAATTCTTCATTTAATGTCATAGGCACGCAAAACCTCTAGTGACTAACAGGAAAGGTGCTGGGGTCAAAAGCCAGCAGACATGGCTCCTAACTGTATGACCTTCAGGGCCCTCCTGGGGCCTCAGTTTCATATAGCAAGATGATGTTTGTAAGCAGGATAAGGCGATCTGTCTAAAGAGGCAAACCGGAGGCTGGCTCAGGTCTGCAATCCTAGCACTCTGGAGAACTGCTACAAGTTTGAGGCCAGCCTGGGCTACATAGTGAATTTCAGGATAGCCTGGGCTACAGTGTGAGTAAGACTCTGACTCTGAGTCCAAAAATCCAAAACCAAATAAAAAATATTAAAGGGGTTAAAATATGCAATTATCTCTGTGGGTATGGACCCAGGAATGGTATTGCTGAATCATATGCCCCCCACTTTTAGTTTCTTGAAGAACTTCCACGGTGATTTCCACAGTGTCTGCACTAAGTTATATTCCTACCAGCATTGTACAAGGGTTCCAACTTACTATTCACAATAGCAAAGACAGGGAATCAACCTAGATGCTGTTCAGCAGATGAATGGGTAAAGAAAATGTGCTCTATTTCACAATATTCGGCTATAAAGATAAAATAATGTCACTTACAGGAAAAATGGATGGTACTAGAGATCACCACCTAAAGGGAAATAAAACAGTCTCGGAAAGAGAAATACTGTTTTCCCTCATAGACAGAATCTAGATTTAAAAATGTGTGGATTTGTATGTATACGTGTGTGTATGCATGAGCATGTGTACATGTGTATGGATTTGTGTGTGTATGTGTGTGTGTGTTTAATGAAAGTAGGAGGACCATGGAGGGGGAGGAAGGAGTCCAAACGGAAGTAAAGGGGACAAAAGAGGGCCATGGTGGAGGATAAATCATGTCATGTGAATATGGATTTGGTATGGGCATGTGACAAGGGAGCAGAAGGGAAATTGTTCAGGAAGAGGAAGGGACCAGTGAGGGGGAGGGAGATGGGCCTGAGTAGTGGGGAATACGTGCAGAATACAGTGACGGTGTGTATAAAAACGTCATAATGAGACCCATAGTTTACGTTAAAGATTAATTTAAAGGAGGCAAAAACACAATAATAATATGCTCAGTGCAGTATCTTTTAGCCATTAGCACCCACAGGATATCAGTGATGATCATTCTACAGGCATGTAGTAAGGGCCTTTCTCATGATCTGATACCAGATCCCTGGTTAGGTGGCCCTGGCAGGTCATCTCACACCTGTCTTCCCACCTGGGAAACAATGGGAACATCTGAACAACATTCCCTGAGCAAGCCCAGTGGGCAGCAAGGAGACGGCAGATTCTACTGGCCTGCGGTTTAGAACACTGTCAGAGAATGGCCTTGAAACACCCACACATCTGCACAGATGTGCAGTCTATGATCTACCAGTATGGCTCTCCCTCCCCAGCCCTAGGCACTCATTTCTTTTTTTCCCCACTCATTTTTTCTCCCCACAGTACTTGCCAGCAACTGGCAGAATGTCTTATTAACCATGTCCCCCAACTATGCCACACATTCCAAGAAGGCAGGAGCTGGCTTATGTTGGTCACTGCTAAATCCCCAGTTCCTAGAACAGCCTAACACAGGAGGTGCAAAGTAAACACGGGTGAGGGAAGGAAGGAATGGGAAGCATCAGAGCTCCAGGCTCCCCTCTCTGCCCTGGGCTCCCACCGTGCTCTCTGCTACTCGCCCATCTGCCTGTTCCTCCACTGTGAGGCTTTGGAGAAACATGATTAGGTTTCAAAAGGTACCAGAAGTTTACAGAAGAGGTTACATGAAGGGCTAATGAGAGGCTTATTTAGCTCTGACTGAGTGCCTGGCCCCGGGCTGAGCACTTTATGGCACGTCAACTATATTAGCTCTTTGAGTCCCCATCCAAACCTGGTAATTTCCAGTTCACCGGGCAGAAAGCCGAGGCAAGAACTGCTAATCAGCTGGCAGCTCCAGACCAAGAGCCTGGTTCCAGAACCTCCTTTGTCACCCTCCTTGTTCTCCATCCTCCCGAACACCAGAGGTGCCTCCACCAGCTTCTTCTCTTCTCCATCCCCCAAGGCTCTCCCACCCATCCTGTACAGCCACTCCACACAGATGTGCTGAGGACTACAATATGTCAGGCCCTGTTGGTCGGCTGTCCTCAGAGGGAAAAGGGCCTTCCTACTGTAGCACATGGGTGCTTCCGTGGACAGCTGGCCATGTTCCCTCTCACATCACAGCCCAGTGTTTTAGGAATGGGTGTCCAAGTAGCTTCTGGACGTGGTAAGCTGGGGTAAGCTCCAGCCATGATGTCACTTGGAAAACGGACCCACCCTTCCATGTGCAGTAAAGGAGGGGCTTCCAGAGGCACATTAGCCTTCCTTCCCCCTACCCCATCTATCTCATTTCCCAGTCTTAGCATCTCCCTTCCTTTCCACTGATCTAAAAAAATGCCTTCTTTTCCTAATTATTATATATACTAATTATTTTCATTTACATGCCTAGCTTACCATTTATGCCTAATTATTGTGCATCTCTAAAACGATTACGCATTCCATTAAGGATGTACTGGGGTAACTGTGGCAAACTTATTTAACTTCTGTACCAGATGATTTGTAGTGATTTCTCACTATGCTCTATAACAAAACAGCTCCCTCAGCTGAGTTGGGGACATTGGGGTGGGTGACACTGCTCTCACTCTTTGATGGTTTATGGGCACAGTACCAAGAGTGGCAGCAGTAGAAGCAGCAGTAGTAATCCCTACAATTGACTGAGTTTGTGTACTGCATGGTATTATGTACACTGTATATTTGAGCTTTATGGCCATCTTATCAGTAAAGATGAGGCCTATGAGACACAGTGGTTAATTAATCACACACGGTCACTCAGTCAGGCACTGGCAGGTTTAGGGTTAAAATTCAAAGGCTTATTAGGAGCCTTGAACCTGATGGGAGGGTTTAAGGTGAGTCCTGGTGTGGGGAGCAGGAACCAGGGAGGCTATCTAGGCCCTCTTCCCAATCTCCAGAGGCAAATGTGAGGTTTCAATGGGGACACAGCTTGCCCCAGCCTTGCCAGCCAGGCAGGGACAGTCCCGTAGGAAGCCACATCTCCTGATGTTTGACTTTCCCTCCAGAGTGCTGGGAGAAGCCTCCAGAATGCCCCAAGGCAGAAGCAACATCCCTGAACCCCTGCTTAGCACTCAGGCTGATGTAGGAAATCCGCATCCTGGGCTGGATCGTCAGCCTGGTCAACAATAGCAGTGGGCTTGCACTACTTCTTGCCTCTGACCTGCTTCTGAAGGAAGCATCCTTTGGGATGATGCCTAGTCTCTGGTCCCTCCCTGGGCTGTCCTTTCTTTCCTAAACATTCATTTCTCTTCATTCCTTCTGTTATCTTCCCTCAAAGGCAGGAATCACTTAGGAAGCACTTAGCATGGGTCGATCATCACGCTAAGTGCCTTATCTTGATTTTTTTCCCCACTTACTCTTCACTATGCTTCTAAGAGGGAGCCAGAGAAATTATCGTCACCTCTCCATTTCCCAGGCAAGGACTAAAGGTTCAGAGTGGTGAAAGGACACGCCCAAAGTGACACTACCGGCCATGTCAGGTCATGATCCAAGACCCAGTGTACCTGGCCCCAGAGCCTGCTCCCTTAGGCCAGGTTTCAGGATGATCTTTCTTGATCACTTGCTGGTATACACATCCTTTTCTGGGCTAAGCAGAAAAATGCAAATACTAAAGAGTGCTGAGCCCAAAGATCAAAACTTCTCCAGAGCTTTGCTACCTCTTTCAATGCTTTGGGCATGGCCAGCGCTGGTCACTGCAGGGAAAGAGCCAGGGTGGAAGGAGAGTTTCTGGAAGAATTCACAGGCCCTCTGTCTCTGGTTCCAGCGCTGGGTATCAGGAAATGGAAGTGACCTCCTTTGCTTGCCTGTCATTAAGCTTAGCAACATGGAGGAGCAAGGGCATTTCAGTTTGGGTTGGGATTCATCCTGGATATAACTTAGTACTCCTTGCCCCACTGCCTTCTGGGTGTTGAACTTGACCTGCCAAGGGGCCCTTCCATGTAGGTGGCCCTCCAGAGGTCTGCAGGCAAACATAAGGTTCAGCTGACCCGCAGAAGCCTATCTTGGTACAGCTCTCAGTTGAAACCTGGGCTCTGCTATGGGTGCTATATTGGTTGATGCTGTCTGATTGACAGGATACAGAACCATCTAGGACACTAACCAGGGCAGGCTTGTGAGGGAGTTTCTAGGTTGGTTAATAGAAGTCAGAATCTCACCTTAAATGTGGAAGGACCGGGCTAAGGTCTTGGACTGCATTAAAAGGAAGGAGCTGAGTGGCAGCATTCCCGTCTCAGTTTCCTCACTACAGACTAAGCCGCCTCATGTTCCTACTACCATGCCTTCCCCACCACGATGGGCTGTATCCTCAGCCAAAATAAATCCATTACTCTTTAAGATGCCTTTGTCAAGTATGTAGTTGCAATAACAGGAAAAGTCATGAACACAGACCATCATTTTATCATGCACTTTTAGAAATCTCCAAGTGCACACACCTCCCTCTTTTGACCATAGCCACTATTCACCAGGAACAGGGCCAGGAAAGTGACTGCTAACCGGTGTCCTCCTGTGTCACTGACTCCTTTACAGGTGAAAGGGCACTTGTAACTTCTCTGTACACAGAGAGGGAGAGCCCTGAGGTAGACCCTCCAAGATGAACTATGAATGGCAGAGTTAATTTGAGACAGAGTTTTACTCTACGGTCCAGACAGGCCTGAAACTCACTGTGTAGCCCAGGCTGGCCACAGTCTTCCCACATCAGCCCCAGCTTCTTCCTTCTCTTCCCCTCCCTCCATTCATGCAGCAAGCATTCTCTCATCCTTACTATAGGCCAGCGTTGCTCTAGGCCCAAAGACATGGACATGAGCTGAGAGCCCACGGGACAAGTGTGTCATAGACGGTATGACAGGAAGGCTGCTGCAACTCACGGGGCAGCATACGGTGGCCCCATGGGACCAGTCCTGCTTTCCTCACCTCCTGGATGTGAAGAACCTGGCTTGCTCCCACTTGCAGGGCTGCTCTCTCTCTATCTAGAAGATTCCTCTTCCTTGGTAAGTGTGTCTCTCAGTCATTCTTTTCCATGAGATCACTGCTCACCTGTGGCAGTGGCTTTTCCTTCTGTGGTAGTACAACTCCACCTGCCTTGGCTATTTTTCCCCTGCCTGCCCTTCCCCTAACAACACTACTTAAACAGTCTTCTTTAGTGTGATGATTAATCTTCATTGTCAACCCGATTGACTGAGAATCCCCTAGCAGATTAACAAAGCATATCTCTGGGTGTGTCTGAGAGGATGTTTCTAGATCATGAAGACTCTAACCTAATCGATGGTTTAGTCCACGGACAGACTCAAAGTGTGGATAGACTGCAGGGAGCTAGCAGACTTGCAAAAGGTGGGCCCGGGATGGAGGAAGTAGGTCCCCAGGCCTTGCCTTTAAAGCATTACTCTTGTCCTGGTCCTTTTCTGTCTGTCACAAGGTACAGAACTCCCAGCTCCCACCACCTGCTCCCATCACCATATGACCAAGTGACCTTGAGAACCCTCTGTTGTGAGCGCAAATAAATCACTCCTCTTTTAAGCTGTTTTTCTTCGTTTTTTTATCACAGAGACACAAAAGGAATTGCACATTACATAATCCTATTTCCCCTTGACATTTTTCTTGCCTGTCTATCTCTAGAATATCAACCTCCACTATCATATGGGTTCCAGTAGGGTAGGGAGTTCATTCTACCGTGCTCATTACTCTAGTACCAAGCGATTAGAACGGTGCCCACCAAACACCTGTTGTGTGAGGGAGTAGCCATTGCACACCAGGAGACAGGCACTGGAACAGCTCCTCTCTGTGACGTCCAATCCCTAGAAGCCTCCACTGGATGGAGGGCCTCCACTCAGAAATAAGTCTACAAGAACCCTTCTCACAGGCCTGCTGAGCGCAGAGCCCAGCCCAGGGTGCTCACTCTTCTGCCTGATGGAGAAAGCATTGCAATGAAGTCTGACCAAAGCAGAGGACTTGGCTATGGAACACACTCCTGCAAGGCTTCAGAAGAGGCTGCTGTTGGCTTGGAACCACCATCCTCACCTGTTGCCTCTGCATTAGCGGAAGTTAAGATAGATCTCCACCCATCAGAAGCAAGCAATGTGCAGACAGCGACCAGCCCCAGAGGAAACGTGGCAGTGGGAACTGAGTTTCCAGAAGAGGACCTGAGTTTGACTCACAGATGATGGACCTCAGACCTCAGGACAGCCCTGCCTAAACCTCACATCACTGCCTACACAGCCCTTCCTTGGGGGTGGTGTTATAGTGTGACGGAACCATCTCCTATGTCCCCACCTCCTGCTTTCCAGTATTCTGGAGGAAAAGGCCATGCAGACTGGAACCAGGAAGGACATCTGTGCCCCTCTGACGTGACTGTTTGAAGGGAGTGGTAACAAGCCTGCAATGGCATCAGGGTTAATCGAGCCTCCTGCAAACTTGGAATCCAAATGGCTCTGGCAGCTGCATTACAATCTAAACAGCCTTTCCTGTGGATTTTTCTGATTAATGCAAATTTGTTTTGCTTTGCAAATTGAAAATCAGTTGCAAGCACCTGGTGTAATAATTCCAGCAGGATGTTGAGCACCCTGAAGGGAAACCATGGATTCTCACGGCAGCCTCCAGTGCCCAGACTTGCTCACCAGGTCCCATCTCTGGTCCTTGGGTAGGCAAGCTCTGCTCTTCTTTGACTCCCTCGACCCCATCGAAAATGGCTCTAGGCATCACAGGCTGACCACACCACGGTTCCCGCCTGGGACTCCGACAGTCTTTTTTCTCTCCTGATGGAAGGTGACAGGTACAATCAGGGAAGTTATCCAGCCTGTGACAGAAGCCCGCCTTGTACCTCCTGTAGGGATGTCGCTATTGTTAGTTGTTCTAGAACGGCACCGATTTATGGTTCAGCCAGGGACCTACCAGAGCTCGGGAGATGAAGTTCCTGGTTCTTTTTCTCCACCTGTCCCAACAGCCACATACCCCTCTGAGCAAAGCTTTCTCCCAAGCACTAAAAACAAAGAGAACTACTGGGGACTCCCAAGGAAAGCAGGTGACAGGAGACCTTGCAAGGGTCCTTAGCTGCTTTTCCCGTTCTACCCAGCCTCGGCCTCGGTGGTATCTGTCAAAGCAAACCTCAGGAGTTATTAGGGGAGGGAACACATAAGCAGCTGTCCCCTCCTCCACTGGATGGCCACAGTGCGTTGTTCATTCAGCTCTGAGGGAAGATGCTTATGAACGGCCGGCTGCTCGGCTCCCCCTTCCTCTGTTACAAATTTAAAGACAAGAGACCGAGAAACACACTGGAAATCCAAATTAAAATGTACTCCCGCAGCAATCACGCACCCAATTAAAGTCACCCAGAGCCTATTGTCCTTCTGCTAAATTTAGAAAATGGTCAGGTGTGTCTGATCCTACACGGCAAAGATATTTTTAATACAGATTTAATCATATTTGGGGTTCTGAGAAGAAGCTAATTAGGTAGGCAGATTTAGAAAGGGTGCCGGAATGCGGACAAAGCCCCGTGATTTAATGCAATTTGCTGGATGGGGCTCTTTGTTTAAAGCAGTAAGTTGTACTGGGCCTGGACTTTGTACTTGTAGCCAAGTAACCTGCAAACAAAGGTGACAACAACCAGAAAGCCTCCCCACGTGAGTAGTCTGTGAATCCTGGGGCTGAAAGGGACCTTGGAAAAGGATCTCATGGCTCTCTGCTCCCCAGCTTGATGCTCTAGATGCCCCAGAAGCAAAGGGGTTGTCACCTCCCAGGGCACCACACTGGCACTCCTTAACTAGGGCTGAGGAGTGTTAGGTAAAGACCTGGTGGCTGGACAACCTCTGCCACCAATGAGTCAAAATGAATCAAAAACCTGACAGGCTTCCATCAGACTGAGCCCCACCCCCACCCCCTTTCAGTAAACCTAGAGCTAGACCCATGTCAGAAAAAACAGGGTCAGGCTTCACTCTGCTAAGGTGACATGTAATTGGTTATTTAACTTTTTCTTTCTTTTCTTTGGTTCTATTTGTTTGTTTATTGTGGCAAAGTCTCGAGTAGCCCCGGCTGGCCTCTAACCAGCTCTGTAGCTGAGGGACAATCTTGAACTCTCAATCTTCCTGCCTCTTCCTCCAAAGTGCTGGGATTACAGGCATAACTATCAAGCTCAGCTTTGAGTACATGAGTTCAAAGTAGTTCTGAACCTCAGTTTCTCTCCCAGTGACACAGAAATTCTAATCCCTCCCTTGATAGAAAGATAGTCAGGACAAGACATTTGAGGCCTGCTGGGCACTGCTGGCACTCACCCAGACAGCTGTGACTGGAAGGGTCTGGTTACAACAAGTTTCACTTTTTAATACAAGGTCTCACCTTGCAGCTCTGGCTGGCCGGAAACTCACTATGCTGACCAGACTGGTCTTGAACTCACAGACATCTGCCTGCATCTACCTCCCAACTTCTGGGATTAGAAGCATGTGCCACCATGCCTGGCATGTTAGTTGCTGTTTTGAAGCAAAGTAATAGCATGCTAGGACTATTCCTCTTGCACTTCATTGCCCACATGATGAAGAGGGTGGAGCCGCGCACACTGCCTTCTGAACATGCTACACACATGCTGAACATTTAAACACAAATCTGAAGAACGCATTCCTGGTGTCCTAGCTGCAGATAAGAAACAGGAATATAAGCAAGAATGCATGTGCCATGCTCTTGTGTGTGAAAGGAAGACAGGAAGGATAAACTGGCAACCTAAGACACTGGTTATCGCTGGGAGGTAGGTGGGAAGAAGGGTCATGCAGAAAGGATAGTCCGTCATTTCCTTAGTGTAGCAGCCAGAAGGAAGGCTTCGGGGGGCTGGCTTCAGATCCTAGCAACACTGTGTGTAGGACTGTTAAAATGGAAGAGGGCCTCACTTTTCTCTTTGTGAAATGGAGAATGATAGTGACCACTTCCCACATGATATGTTTATGAGTTGATACAAAAGTGGAGTTGGGGTAGCGCTTGGCATACAGGCTAAAAGTTTATTGGGGGTATTGTTACTTTAGAGTTCAATGGTTAGCTGCAGTTATTCATTTTCTATCTCAGAGGACACATCTTCCTTGTGAACGGGATCCTTCAGTGGCAGCCTCACTCTTGTGGCAGGAACCCTGGTATTCCAAACATCCCTCTTCAGGAATTGTGGGAGTTTCCCATTTCTGCTGTTACAAAAGACTGCATGCTTAATGCTTTAAAGAGCACACATGCATTAGCCTACAGCTCTGTAGCCAAGAGGCCTGGAACAGGCCCCACTAGGCTACAGTCTTTATCTTGCTGTCCCCCAAATCATCTTTCAAGCCAGAAGTGTGAGTTGAGCCCTCCTTGGGTTACGTCCCTTTGACTCTTTGCTCTGCTGCTCCCTCTTCCATTTTTAAGTACCCTGTGGTTGCAATGGCCCACCTGGATAACCCAGGCTACTCTGCTCTTCTGATGGAGCTGCTAGGCAACTTCAGGACCACCCGCTAGTCTAAGCCTTCTTGGTCATGGAGGGCACAGTCACAGATGCGGGAGTTTATATATGGACACCACTGAGGGGCACCATACCCCCACCCATAAAACCTAACTCCTGGCCTGCTTCTCCTCGTTTATTTGAATTGAGGGTTTTGCTTTCACCATCTTTCCCACGTTTAAGAGTGTTCGTCTTGGTGGCACCGAGTACAATCCTACAATGGAATTGCCATCAGCTGTCCTTAGGAGGTCTTCATCTTCCCAGGCTGGCACTAACTCCTTGTCTCTCACCATTACCCCAGCCCTGGCAGCCACCCTTCTGCTTTCTACATCCATGAGTCTGGCTACCCCAGGGACCTCGTCTGTGTAGACCCACACAGCTGCCTTAGCGTGATTTTGCTTCTCTGTAGAAGAAAACATCCAGTATCCATAAGATCTCAAGGCTTACATGGTGATTTATCTTATAACAACCCGGCCTCCCTGGTTCACCCATCCATCCAAAAGCCAGTGCTACAGGAGGTCCCTAATGAGAAGGGGATTTTTGCATGAAAGCTTGACCACAGGTAGCCTGAAGATTTCAAAAGAACCCAGAGATGACAGGGTATAGCTACAGTTAGCATACAGGAGTCAGACTCCAGACTTTGCCATGTGGCAGCACAAGATCTCATTGAGAATCTCCTCAAGGCCAAGCTCCCTACCATACAGGATTGGCATAAAGGTTAAAGAAAAGAAGAAATGTGATATATTAATGGAGCCACTGTGTCTCTGTATGGGCCTGAATAAGGTCGGATGTTGTTCCCAGGACCATTAGATGTAGCTTCAGGGCCTTCACAGGTCATGGGAGCAGAGCAGGGAAAAGACTTTATCATTCACCCAGAGCAGTCCTCAGTTCCAAATGGGAAACTTCTGGACAGAACCTGACTGCACTTTGCCTCGAACGCTAGCGTGAGAGACCCAGGCTATCCCCAAGGAAAGTGTCGCATCCCAGAGACAAGGGCAGTTTTCTGTGTACTAGAGGAGGCAATGGATGGAAGATCAGCTTGGTTGCTATGGCACACCTAGAAGTATGCTCCACCTGGAGACCCTCAGGGAGGAGGCAGGAGCAGAACAATAACTTTCCATTCACTAGTCTCAGGACTCTAGAAATTCCTTCCTTCCTTCTCCCGTTTTGTCTTTTCTATTTATTTTTCCAAAGAGGATATAGAGGAGTCCAGCTATAACTACTTAGATTGGCCATGCACTTGAACTGTAAAGCACTGACCCTGTTTTTTAGCCTCTGCCTCCATCTCCCTTGTCTGTAGATAGGGTCAATGCTAATGGAATCCCCTTCCAACAAAGAAACAGAACTAAGCCAGTGTGGCTATACACACCGCTTAACTCTGAATCTACTCAAGTACATCATCCAGGCATCTTCCTCTCTACTCTCAGTAGCTCTCCTGTGTTCAAGGAAATGAGACCTAAATACACACTTGCGTAGGTTGCCGCACTGAGAACAGACTTGAGATTTTGTAAGCACTGACTATATGTCAGACACTTTATTTAATCTCATTTATCACCTTAATCCGTAGGCACATTCTTGCATCACAGGTTAGGACACTAAGTCACAGAAGTACAGTTTGTCTGGTGACTCCATGGAGAGAGAAGGTGGCTAGAACAACTGGCACTAATGGGGCACGAGGACTGGAATATTGCTCTTCCTTCTGTGTGACAAGAGGCAGCTGCCCTGACCACCCAGGGCTGTGGAACCCAGCCCTAAAATACACAGTCAGCTCTCATTTATCTCTGTCACTATAGCCCTGTAGATTGACCAAATTCCTTTCTGTTTTTCTCTCATGTTTACAATGTATTTTATGGTTTTTAGAGGCAGATTTATCCTCTTGATTATACATCTCTGAAGGCAGCTACTAAGATGAATTTTTATTTTCTCGGCCTTCATGCCCCTGGGTGTATGGGAAGCTGCCTGGGACTTAGCACGATATGAAACAGCCTTCCAGGAGAGTGGAGAACTGACAGAGTCAGAGCCGAAAGTCGAGTGGGAGGGAGACCATGCTTATGGAGAAGTCAAAGTTACTTTGGGCTTGTGAGCTGGACAAGGGGTTGGGTTGGGTGGAGATATGTCTTCCAACTGACTGGTGTGGCCCAGGCCAAGGCAGAGGACCAGAGTAAGGACCTCTTACCGGTGCCCACATGTGCGTCACAGCTCTGGGCACTGTGCTATCTTGTTGATGCTCTGAGCTCTAGCAGACTGTATTCCCTGCAGGTGAGTATTGTCTTTATCCTGGTGAGGACCATAACCACAGCCATTCTCAGCAGTATCCTGTTTCTCTTCCCATGCTTGGCCTATGAAGGATAGGACAGTTTGGATGTAATGCTAGGGCCACAGGAGGCTGTTTTCCTGACTCAGCTCTCCAAGGAGCTCCAAACTTATACTCCAAGGGTACAAGCTTCAGTGGTAAGGTCCACCCAAGGAGTTTACTTCTGCGTATTTCCAGACTCCCCAACTCAGCTAACTGTTCTCTAGATTGATGGGTCACCAAAGTCAAAGGTACAGCCCAGTCAGAAGCCTTAGCAAATTAGCTGCCAAGTTCCTCCGAAGTCCTTGACTGCTAAGGGATCAGGGCACTAGGATCAGGGTTACTGCAGCAGGAAGAGACTGACCACAGCCAGGACCACACCCAGGCAAAAAAACCTCAGAAGCCCAAGTGAATGCTCAATTGTCTAAGATAATCCAAATTTGTAAATATCAGACCACCATCCTGCCCAATTTCTGAATGTTCTCAAAAGTCAGATAAAGAGATGTATAAGTGTATGTGTGTGTGCGCGCACCCGCGCGTGTGCAAGCATGTGTATGTGCGTGTGGCACATGCATACATGTGTGTTTACTTCTGTGTGTGGATGATGACGGTAATAATGCAGACAGTGGGGTGATGGTCTAATCTCTAGAATTTGCACCTGTACCCTGGTTTGGTGGTCTACCAGTTGGATGCATTTGGAACAGTGCGCTCTTCTGTTGGTCTCAGTTGTGTGACAAAGTTCAGATTGTTATGGTACTTAGTTCATGGGGCTGCTGTGGCTACTAAACAAGACCACACATTTCTAGTAGCCTTCCTGGATCTGAGGTCTCACACCCTGTGCTTTCTGTTGCATGGGGTCAATCACAGCCCAAATGTAATGAGTCCTAAGGTTTAAATTACACGGCATTCTGAGTGGTTTAGTGAGTCTTATGCCATCCCACCCTGGGCAGGAGTCATCCCCGTGTACAGTATATGATTATAGACAACCTTTCTGTTAGTCCCGTTATGTCAGATTGGCTGACAATGTATTGCAGTACTTGTTTTCAAGGTGCGTTTATGTAGTAGCTGAACGCTTAAAATTCTGCATTTGTTACTTTACTCCTTGCTGTGACCAAGCAGATGGCAGGAGGCAACACAAGATGTGGGGGGAGTTCAGCTGTGCTGACAGTTGGAGGCTGCATTCCATCATTCAGGAGGAGGCACGGCAGCGGGAGCATGAGGTGGCTTTTCACATCCTGACAGGTCGCAAAAGGATAACACTGGTGCTCAGGTGGCTTTCTCCTTCCCCCCTTTCCATTCATTTCAGGACCTGGCCCTGGGGGGTGGTGCCGCCCACATTAAAATACTATCACAAATACATCCAAAGCTGTACCTCACTAATGTCCTAGACATTTCTTATTCCAATCAAGTTAATAAAGGAAATGGCCTGTCACAATTCAGCTCATCATACAGACACGATTTCATCTCACGAGGGTAACGATCGTGCAGTCAAATATTTTGAGAGTGCTCATATTCACATAAATGTTATTATATTGTTGTAACTGCCATATTTTATTAATAATTATTATTAACCTCTTAGTATGTCTGATTTGTAAATTAAAATTTTATCACAAGTATGTATGCATGAGATAACATAGCATATATAGAGTTCATTAAGTCCCCTTGGCTTGGACCACAGTTGGCCTTAGAATGTATCTTCTGTTGATAAGAGTGCTACTGAAGAGATCTCAAGCTTGACACATGCTTTATGCTCAGGGACTCAGCTGCATTTATTATTATCTGTTTATCTCTCCAGGTTAACTCATTACTGTCTGTTCCCTCGTCTTGATTCTTAAAGGAGGCGAGCGGGTATTACTGGAGGTTGCCAGACTGACAACCAAACCCATCCGTCTATGCAGAAGCATGGAGTATATAGGGAAACTCAAGCCCTATGCTTTTAAGTAGCTTCTCAAATTAACAAGAAAGACTTTCCATAGACGTGCAACCAACACAGCCCATGCCACTGGGGCCTTTAATTTATTCAACACTTCACTGCAAGGTCCTTCTGATACTTCATCAGCCAAAGCCTTAAATTGGCCCAGTCGGACTCACCTCATGCTCTCCGGTTTGATTGCAGACAGCTTTCTGAATCGATTTTAGTGCGGGCACTCTTGGCTTTTGGGTTATTTGTGCAACCACTTGCTTCTCTTGCTCCCAGATAATTGAATTGCCTGTTTTTACTCATTAACATAGAACGATATCTACATAAATGAAATCATTTTAATATCTTATCCTTATTTGGTTGTAATTGCTCCAAGAGAGAAAAACATGTCCTTCTCCCTTGGGAGATGCAAATTTCTGGTATTTTGGTGACACACTCAATGACAATAATAAAGAAATATTAAATAATTAAAATGGCAACAACAGTGATGATAATAATGATGGATATGGTAGCAGCCTCTATCTTCGGCTGAATATGTGTGGCAGGAAGGGTGCTCAATCCCTGTGGGCATTTGCTTGTCCAGTGTTAGCAGCAGAGGGAGGCTGCCTCTTTGCAGCAAGTAATGAGCTAGCTGCCCTGTGGAGGTGCGAGGGAGAGGGACTGGAGGTTCAGAGTGTGTGAGCATCCTACTGGAATCCCTGCTCACTCCAGTTCCTAGGGTGGACACATTCCCCATCCCTAACAACCTTTCAATTATCCACGTTTTCAGACAACATGTCATTATCCCAACAAATGAGCTCAAGAAAAATAAACTCTGCAAGACTGACTTATAAAAATAGCAAAATGCACAGCACAGGCCTGCTCTGTATAATTCATGCAGAAAACATAGAAACATATCATCCTGATAAACTGTGCTTTTTGTGCTTCCTCTGGATTTGCCGATCACACACACACTCATACATATAAGCGCACACACATTCTCTCTCACAGGCACATACAGATTGCCCCTCTGTGTCTTTCCATAGTACTGCTTTAGGTTTCGGTGAAGAGCTAAGAAAGTGTTTCAGACCAGGGTGCTCTCAGAGATATTTCAGGCCGTGGCAGGAACCTGCTGAAGAGGCTGGTCCTGGTTAAACCTGGCCTAGCACATTTATATTACCTAGTCTCTGAGATAAGTCAGTATAGGCAAGCAGAGAGCGCCCAGGCAGGAGGTAGGGTTTGGTAGAAGAAGCTAACAGGGAACACACTGGTGTGACCACATTGCTGTGTGGAGGAGCAGGTGGGATTCCTGAAAGAGGGGGCTGGGACTTAAGAGACAGCGTACTGTGTAGTGCTCATGGGAGGAAGGCTGGAATGGCATTCTGGGTAGAGGCAACAGCAAAAGCAAACGTGCTGTGTACAAGGAGATGCTTGGTGTCAGCAAGGCATGTGGTCGGACAGGAGGAAGCTGAGGCCAGGGTGGGGAGCCAGGCCAGAAAAGAAAGGAAAGGCTGGCCATCTCCCCTAGCATCTCAGCTTCACTGAAAGAATAAGGATGGCTGCAAGCCCCCAAACCCTACAATAGGGCTCATTTACTCAGAGACCTTTTTCTAGTCTCTCCCTTGACGAAGTCAGAGACCACTCTCAAAGCTCTCCACTTGCCTTCTACTCGCATCTTAGCGCTTCTGGTGCCACCCGGAATCCTAATGCTGTCAGGAGGGCTGGGGAGCATCGACTTCTCCACCAGACACCGCGGGCTTTCCTGCTTATCGCCACCTCCCCGGTGCCTTGCACAGCTCCCGGTACACATGAGTCACTCAGGAAATGTTGAGTGAGTGAATGGCTAATGAGTGATTCTTGAAGCAACTCTGGAGATGGATGGATGGGGCGAGACTGGAGGGTGGAAGACCTGTTGGAAGGCTGGGGAATTCTGTTGCCTGGCGGATGACAATGGACTAAATTAGAAGGCAGGAGTGAGTGGAAACAATACTCAAGCGACAGTCAACAGGCAGGTGCTGACCTGGCTGGCATGGAGAGGGGGAGGAGTACTCTGGATTCTCCTGTGCTGAACGGAGGAGCAAGAGAGAAGCAGGTTTCTGGGAGGAAAGGAAATGGTGTGTTGGGGAGGGGAGTGGTGAGGACGCCAGGGACATGATGACTTGAGTCTGAGTTCCCAGAGGCTCAGGACATTCCCTTCCTGGAAACAGACAGTAACCCCCTCTTCCTGAGGAAGGTCTGCATATATGCCAGTCCTGAAACAGACAACCAGCTCCAGCGCTTTTCTATCCACTGGGTCAGCGGGGGTCAGCAGACTCCTTGGAGAAGGGCAAGAGAGGCCTGGCCCAAAGTGATTGATGTTGCCGGGATGCAGGGATGTCCGTACCATGGGAGGGTATGTAAATAATTAGGTAGAGGAATCCAGATGGAGGGCTGGGCAGAGGTGGAGTCCTCTCCCTATCTCCCAGCCTGCTCTGCTGAGTCAGTTTCTGCAGTGCCACACTGATCAGGCAACTCTCCTGCTCAGCAAACTTCAGTGGCTCCTTGCTGCCTTTGGAACTAAGCTGAAGTCCAAACTCCTTTAGTCTGACCTGACCTGTCTTCTCAATCTGTCAGCTCTCTTCCCTGAAGACAATTCACTGCAACCAGACAAGTCGCACAGACTCAAAACCTCATAAAAGCAGAATCCTGGACTTCCAGCAACAGACAAACCTTGGAAGTCATCAAATGCAACCTTGCATGCTACAGACAAAAGCATCAGCCCTGAGTAAAGATAAGAGATCTGCTTGAGGCCAGTGTCTGAGCTACATCAGGAACATACTCCTCCATCTATTAGTCTGTCTACTCGCTCGTTCAACATGTATTGGATGCCTATCTGCTGCCAGATACTAGCCTCGTTTGCATGAGAACATGGAACCTACTTAGGCATTTAACAAATAAAGTTTCTAGCTGGGAGTCAAGATCCAACAAAAACAAAAGAAAAAGTCCTTGCATTTTCAGGACACGGGGGACTAGACAACCAATAGGAGGGGGGCACATCTGATGGTAATGAGAGGGATAGAGGCTAGCAAAGGGGAAGGGGATGAATGGACAGTAATGGGGAGTGGGGAAAGTTCCCATAGTATGTGACTGCTTTGAATAGCGTACTTCTGACCAGAAATGTAGAGGCATCATGATTACCAAGGCTCTGGGTTAGCACACTCTGCTGGCAAGAAGGATAATGGGAAGACTGTAGGCACTGGACAGTTAGGAAGAAAGTAACACCAATAACTGCAGGGCTGAAGAGGGAATTGGCCCAGCTAGAACTTCTGCCCCTCTGTCAGATCACATGAGACAACAATGGGTCCTAACCAGAAGAAGGACATGGGCTAGCATCCGTACGAGGGGAACAACAAATAGATGCAGTGTGCCTTGATAACAAGGGGACCAGCTACATGATGTGAGGGGGGCAGGTCATTCCTGATCATTCTCTAGGTTATGACTGCACAGATAATGTTTCCAGAGCAGCAGAACTAGCAGGGCTGGGGACTTGTCAGAAGAACAGCAGGCCTCACTCGGGCCTACTGGATCAAGCCAGAATATGCATTTGAGCAAGGCCCTCTGGGGTTGTACAGAGAACCACTACACCTTGCAAAGTCTTATTCTTAATCTCAAGCAAGAAATGCTTCCTCCTACCTTCCACCCCCAATAAGGTCCCAGCCATGATTCTATTCCCTCTGAGAGACCTGAGGAACCCTGCAAGCTTGATCCCATTAAGATCACGAGAGCAAGAGCAAAGAAGAGCTAAGGGCAACCACACCCCTCACCAGTGACATCGGAACCCCCGGGGTTGAGAGCCAGGCTTTCACCTACTTTCCCTTCATGGCCCCACCTCACGTCAGCACCCTGGCATCTCTGCTGTCCGGCTTCAGGGCCCCCTTCTGAGCACAAGGCCCTCAAGAGCAGGGTTTGAAATAGCCTTGCCACTGCTGTCCTCAGCTCCAGGTTCTAGGTAGTAGGCACACAGTAGACACTCTATGAAGACCTCCCCAAAACAAGTGAGGAGGCATGAGGAAGAGGAGGAGGGAGAGCACTGAGCAGACAGGTGTTCTGCTCTGCCCAGACTCTGCAGCATCTTCAGGGTTAACTAAAACAGACCAGGGCCTGCACAGAGCTACTGTCCAGCCTCTCACATAAAACTTAACATTTCTTTTTGCCCTTTCACCAGCTCCAGCCCTGGAAAGCTAACAGCCCTGCTGGGGGTCTGCTCAGGCTCACATGAAGTCTAGGGGGAGTTCCCTGCCAGTAGGGTCCCCCTTTTAGGCTGCAGTCCCCCTCAGATCCTTCCTTTTCCCTGTAGGGATAAGCAGGCCCTGAGGTGAAATATAACCAGGAAGTGCCCAGCCCAGAGCCCTGGGGTCGGGAGCCTGGCACCGTATCTACTGGGGTTTTCATCACAGCAATAAATCAGGGCCTTGTTTTGCCCCAGAGTACACATTACTTTCCCTCTCTCGCCAAAGCAAACTTTTCTTTCATCCCTTCTGGAGAGGTTCATTTAATAGTGTGTGAAATGAAATGTCAACAAGAATTAGAACAAATGGCACCATAATCCCCAGCAGATGACAGGCAGCCAGGGGCAGGCCTGTTCCAGTAGCCCTGGGCCCTGGGGAGGTGACCCGGGGATCCCCACTGCCTTGACTCCTGAAAGGCAACCTCTAGGCACCCTGCCTCCCCACTTGTGGCTGGAATCTGCTCTTTTAAGAGAGGAGCAGGAACTGCCTCTGACCAAGGAAGCTGTTTTCCTCTGACACAATTAGCAACCACAAAGGTTCCCCAAGGTGTGGTCACAGAGGCCTCATCACTCAGCTTATCAGGGGTGATGTGGAAGGAAGGCCCTCCACACGGAGCTTCAACCTACTGCCAGAAGTCATCAGATCACTCCTGGGGACTTCTTGGCTCTGTTTACTCTGCCCTGGGGGTTTGGGCTGTGAGAAAAATGCCTCAGCCACCTGGACCCAAGCAGACAGGAGCTGCGTCCACATAACTGAATAATGGAAACAGTGCTCTTCAGGCCCTTTGTATATCTGATCTGTACTAAGAATTTGATATGCATTTTTCCTTTGAATCTGCACATTCATTCAAAAGCAGATTTTACTGTTGGTCGTGTACCAGGTGTTCTTCTAAGAACAGCATAGAGTGAACAGATGAACCCTGCATTGGAAAGGCTCAGGTCTGTATGTAGTGGACATGAGTAAAAACTATGAAGTAAATAAATAAGGACCATATCTAGGACTTGGGGATGCAGCTTACCTAGCATCCTCAAGGTCCTGGGTTCAATCCCTGGTACTTGCCTAGCATGTCTGATAACTAATACTATTAAAAATAAAATAATAAAAATCAAATATATATATATTTATATTTAGAGAGAGAGAGAGAAAAAAAAAGTACATCTAGCAGAGAGTCAAATGGTGTGGCCGTCAATGAGGACCACACTGCACACCCCATGGTACAGACTTTATGCAGTGCTGAAATCCACCCTGAGTCCATACCAGTGGGGACCCGGGATACTTTTTGTTTCGTTCCCTGTCTGGTGCTTCCTCATACACCATGGACAGCCAATGGAGACAGGAGTCCAATGCTCTAAGTTCCATGTGCTCTGGCCCATGCAACATGGTTTCTGAGAGGTGCCCATGGGATCCCCTCTACCTGGCAAGATGAATAGCTCACTAAACTATCATGACCTCCACCTTTATTCCTGCCAGTCTCATGCCTGCTGCATGGAACTACCCATAATGCTCTTGGTTCTGTTTTCAGAGAACTCAAAACTAAGATGCAAGGTGATACATGTGTAGCAGAAGGAAGGAAGAAACTGATCTCCTGTGCTGACTCTGATTAAATGGCTAGGTCAAAGCTAGGTAGGAAGGGACAGAACTTGGACTTTCCTGCCCTCTTTCTGGCCCCATGCTGGCAAAGGAACTTAACCACTGACCTTGCACCTGACTGAAGAACTGGTACCACAACCCACCAGTGTGTGGGCAAAGCCCAGGCAGCAGGACTTCGGGAGGAGTGAGCTATGAGCAGGGAAGCAGAGGTACCAGATGTGGATGTGAGAGTCTGGCCAGGGCAGGTGACATTTCAGGTTGACTGAAGGAAAGCTGTTCCTTAGAAGGGAACATCAAAAAAAAAAAAAAAAAAAAAAAAAAGCTATGCTTCAGCGTGAGCTCAGAGGCAGCCAGGGGACCCTGCAAGCAAAACAAGTTACAGAGGAAAGGCCCTTTAGCTTTCATGTTTCCGCCTAGCTCTGTCTTCTGTGAGCACCCTGCACAGCTTGAACTGGCCACGGACGACAGTCTCAACACCAATACAGGGCACTGGTGTCCTCTCTCCTATCCATTAGGTCGGGGGATACTTAGGCAGTGGCTCATGGCATGTTCTTATTTTATAGGGAAGGTCGTAGGCCCACAGAGGGCAAGCAAGCGGCTAAGGGGAGGCTAGAATTTGCGTTTCTTGGTGCTTCCGGAAGACCTGCTGTCTCCCTGGAGAGGAGTTATAGCCTTCGGCCTGTTGCCTGCTCGTGCCTCCCACGCGTTACCCAGACAGGGCGAAGTCTGGGAGGACTCTGAGGAAAGCAGGGGTCTTCCACGTGTCCTCACTGCGATTAGTTGACAAAGCATTATTCTTTCAGGATCCCCGAACTCTTGATACTAGTGGGCAGCCATCATTCAGCCCACTTCCCAGCAGAACAAACTGAGGCTCAAGAATGGTGTGTCTAGAACCCAAATCCAGGAGCAAGCTGCATGCTTCTTGCAGTCACGCCAAGAACCAGGCAGCCAGGCTACACAGTGATTACCTTTCATTAGCTGCAGCAAAGCCTCTGCTTTGGCGAGTTTCATAAGGGACTCAATCTGTCAGGAAAACAGAGAGACAGCACCTCATCCATCTTCTGGACAACTATTTATTAGACTTATTATTATGTAAATACAAAAGAGGAGGGGAAGCTACATTTAAAAAAATCCAATCAAGCAGGGGCAAAGGCAGGGAGATCACAGGGGAGGAGGAAGGAGGTTGGATCCCTGGGTCACTCTTAGTGTTCCACCTGATGGAGGAAGAGCAACGGAGTGGGACCCTCCAGAGCGGCAGAAGGAACACTCAGAAGTGTACTCAGCTAGCTGGGGCTGTGCGATGCTCAGCCTGCAGACCTGCTCTGAGTTAGTGAAAACGTAGGGCGCAATCATACAGTCAAAGAGTGCTCTTGGTTGCTACCGTGGGAGCACAGCTTAGTAGTAGGCCCTTTCTCAGGGGCCCCAATACTCTTCAGTGGAACAACAGAGGCTTTGTGAAGATACAGCCAGATGACCCTGTCCTGGGCCTGCAGAGAGCCTCAGCATTCCCTTCTAGGCTTAGGCTTCTGACCAGTGTGTGTGTGTGTGTGTGTGTGTGTGTGTGTGTGTGTGTGTGTGTGTGTGTGTGTGTGTG
>PVIU01000865.1:0-24442 GCA_004026605.1 Ondatra zibethicus
CCCCTCCCTGCCTCTTCCCTCCCCCCTTCAATCCTCCCCCAAGGTCCCCATGCTCCCAATTTACTCAGGAGATCTTGTCTTTTTATACTTTCTACTTCCCATGCAGATTAGATCTATGTAAGTCTCTCTTAGTGTCCACATTGTTGTCTAAGTTCTCTGGGATTGTGGTTTGTAGGCTGTTTTTTTTGCTTTATGTTTAAAAATCACCTATGAGTGAGTACATGTGATAATTGTCTTTCTGTGTCTGGGTTACCTCGCTCAAAATAATGTTTTCTAGTTCCATCCATTTTCCTGCAAAATTCAAGCTGTCGTTATTTTTTTTCTGCTGTGTAGTACTCCATTGTGTAAATGTACCACATTTTCCTTATCCATTCTTCGATCGAGGGGCATTTAGGTTGTTTCCGGTTTCTGGCTCTGGCAAACAAAGCTGCTATGAACATAGTTGAGCACATGTCCTTGTGGCACGATTGAGCATCCTTTTGATATATACCCAAAAGTGGTATTCCTGGGTCTTGAGGAAGGTTGTTTCCTGATTTTCTGAGAAATCGCCACACTGACATCCAAAGGGATTGTCCCAGCTTGGATTCCCACCATCAATGCAGAAGTGGTCCCTTTTCCCCACAACCTCTCCAGCATAAGTTGTCATCAGTGTTTTTGATCTTGGCCATTCTTACAGGTATAAGATGGAATCTCAGAGTTGTTTTGATTTGCATTTCTCTGATGACTGAGGATGTTGAACATTTCCTTAAGTGTCTTTCAGCCATTTTAGATTCTTCTGTTGAGAGTTCTCTGTTTAGGTCTGTACTCCATTTTTTTATTGGATTATATGATCTTTTGGTGTCCAATTTCTTGAGTTCTTTGTATATTTTGGAGATTAGACCTCTGTCTGATGTAGGGTTAGTGAAGATCTTTTCCCATTCTGTAGGCTGTCATTTTGTCTTGTTGACCATGTCCTTTGCTTTACAGAAGCTTTTCAGTTTCAGGAGGTCCCAATTATTAATTGTTTCTCTCAGTGTCTGTGCTACTGGGGTTATATTTAGGAAGTGGTTCCCTGTGCCAATGTGTTCAAGTGTACTTCCCACTTTCTCTTCTATAAGGTTCAGTGTGGCTGGCTTTATGTTGAGGTCTTTGATCCATTTGGACTTGAGTTTTGTGCATGGTGATAGATATGGGTCTATTTCATTTTTCTCCATGTTGATATCCAGTTATGCCAGCACCACTTGTTGAATATGCTTTCTTTTTTCCATTTGATATTTTTTGCTTCTTTATCAAATATCAAGTGTTCGAAGATGTGTGGATTGATATCCGGGTCTTCTATTTGGCTCCATTGGTCCTCCTGTCTGTTCTTATGCCAGTACCAGGCTGTTTTCAGTACTGTAGCTCTGTAGTAGAGTTTGAAGTCAGGGATTGTGATGCCTCCAGAAGTTCTTTTACTGTACAGGATTGTTTTGGCTATCCTGGGTTTTTTGCTTTTCCAAATGAAGTCTTTGAAGAATTTTGCTGGGCATCGCGTTGAATCTGTAGATTGCTTTTGGTAAAACATAAATTTCTTGAGAGGTGAAGTGAGCAGTGAGATATAAAGGCACTTGCCACCAAGTCTGTGACCTGAGTGTGATTCCTGGGACCCCCATGGTGGAGGAGAGAACCAGCTCCTGTGAGTTTTTCTCTGACCTCCACGTGTGTACCATGTCACGTGTGCCCAAACACACATATAAAAGTAAATGTGATTAAAAAACTGAAAGCCTTTACAGAAGAAGCCGAGAATAAAGAGACAGGTGGATTTCTGAGTTCAAGGCAATCCCGGTGTGTAAAGTGAGTTCAGGTGTTTAGGGACAAGGCATTGAACCACCCCAACATGTGCAGCTCCCAAGTTCAAGTTAGACTTAAAGTCATTTGCAGAACCAATGGCAAATACATTGTAGAGATTATTCCTATAAGTAGTCTTTTCATCTTATTATAAGTTTGGATTTTTTTCTGAAAAATGGCTGTTACCTGTGGTGTATAATCTGTATAATTTAGAATTGAGTATGCCTAGAGTAATGGGTAGCGTAGCTGCTTGTTGTTCATATTCTTGCCACGCTGTAAGTTGACCCTGAAGCTGGCCTGGGTGCTGTGCAATGGATAGTTCACATCTTCTGAGACACACGGCTTAGGTACCCATTCCTTCTGAGGCAGAGACTAAGGACTCTCTGCCTGTTGGCAGTTGTTATCCATGTGCTGGGGCCACGATGCCCTAGAGACAGCCTCATATCTGACACTGCTCTTTGGACACAGGCCCCGAGGCAGTCCTTTGGCCTCTTTACTGAAGATCGCTGGGGTGATTGTCTGCTGAGGCCATTCATGGAAAGCCACTCGCTGGCTCTGAGGCTTCCACAGCTTTCTAGGAAGCTCAGAAGGGTCCTCTTCAGGTCACTCTGGCAGCACAGATGGGTGTCACTGCACCTCTGCAGGCATGGTGGGAGGTTGTTTCTGAAAAAATGGACTGATCTTGGGGTCATCTTCCATTTTTTCAGAAAAGCTGCAGAGTTAGTACAGAGGATCCCTGTGACCACCACAGGCTGTCCTCCATGAGCGTGTCAATCATAGCCCCCTTCTCCTGCCTCTGAACACAACTGCCAGCTCCACAGTCGTCACACATGCCACCCAAGCACAAGGAGGGGAGGGCTGTCTTCCCCAGCTGCATAGGCCTGCCTGCTCTCTTGTTCTCTAAAGAGTCTGGCAGGTCATCGCTGCACATGTTCGGGCAGGAAGAACACATTCTGTCTTACCACATCCCTGTATTCAGTGGCAATTCTTGCAGCCTAGGCTGGGATGTCTGCCCTTGTCTGCTCTTCTTTTTCTGCAGACTGGATCACTGCTCAAGTTCACTTGGGGCTCTCCCGGACAGAAATCAGGAGTAACCAGACTCTTCCGACTGGTTTATGTCCCACACTACTGATCTGTCTGGTCACATATTTCTAGCGGGGTGAACGTGCTGGTGTCTTGAGATCTCTGGTTGTAGCCAGTGCTCCCTTCTTAGCTTCCAAGTGCTGGACCTCTCCCTCTCCTCCCCGATGGTGCCTTCCCCGACTCTGATCTTCCAACTCTACACGGCTATGGACTTTTTTGCAGTATTTATTCATTCAGAGTAGAGGCACTGTCTCGAGGCTCGGTTCAGTGCTAGAGGCTTAGGGAGCTGACTCAGTACCCAGTTCATGAGTTCTAAAGGGAATGAGGTGGCTGATGTTTCATAAGTGGGAAGATGGTGGTCACAGTGAAGAGCACAGAAGAAAGCTGAAACTCAGAACAAGAGCCTACAAGTAACTGTTGTGTTTCCAGCATACCCACAAAAACAGCAGTCGAGCAGACCTGAGTAGCATCGCGAGCACAGCAGTCACATCTGTATATTGTGTACGTTGGTCACAGCAGGCTGCTGCCCATTGCCCTACTAGCATGGGTCCCTTCAGCCAGTGTGACCCAGCAACCCACACAGACGCCCTTCCCAAACCTGTAGCCGAGTCTCAAGTTTTCTGGTTTGAAAAGAGTGTGTTGATAGCCAGCTTGCAGTTGCCAAATGCCATACAAAATCAGTAATTCCACAAAAAGCAGTCATTGAGAGGTTGTGTTCAGCACCTCAGTTTATTAACTGTCCCCCACTAACGTAGCTTTAAAAAAATACACAGTGCTGGGCAGTGGTGACACATCTTTAATCCCAGCACTCGGGAGGCAGAGGCATGCAGATCTCTGTCGGTTCAAGACCAGCCTGGTCTACAGAGCGAGTTCCAGGACAGCTAAGGCTATACTGAGAAACCCTGTCTCAAGAAACCAAACAAAAAAAGAAAAGAAAAGAAATACACGAAACGTTGGGTGATTAGTGCTGTTTCAGTGAAATGACCCTGAACAGCAGTATGGGGAAAGGAAGCCTTGGTCACCACTGGGGATCCTAAGACCCAAACTCCATGCCAGGTTGATATGCTCGAGAGGGCCCAGGGAGACCCTGGTGTGCCCAATGCTTGCTGCGCTGCCTGTTTGCAGGCTGGGTCCTCAAGCACTCAGGAAGTGTGCCCAAAGGTTGAGAACTTTCCCCAAGTCGGGTTTTCTCTATCCACGCGGCTGAAAGGGAACCTCCTTGGAGTTGGACACTGATACGTTTTCTGATACCTGGACTCTGATGTTCTGATGCTTGGTACAGGGCAGACTCAGACAGAGGGGGAGGCCAGCTCTGTACAGCTGAAGGACGCGGGGATGGGCATGGTTCATAAGGGCCTAGTGTTTCTCTGAGTCATGGAGGCTAGTACCCGCCATGACGCTGATACTTGTTTGTCCTTCTTGCAGCAGTCCTGTGTCAACTGTGGCCGGGAGGCCATGAGCGAGTGTACCGGATGCCACAAGGTTAACTACTGCTCCACATTCTGCCAGCGCAAGGTAGTGTGCCTGCTTACACGCCTGCATTGTGCAGCCTTCCCCTGGTCTGGTGTCCTGTACAGGCCCACACAGGTGGGCTCACTCCAGTCCCTAGGGCCAGAGTGCTGGCTTCAGGGTGGCCGTCTGCTTAGAGTGTCCAGGGCAGTGGCTGCCTGGAGCTACCTGCTGGATTCTCTGAAGAAGGACAAAGTCTTTTCAGAATCCCCAACACCCTCCCTCACCCACCCATACACCTTGCTGGGTCTGGGACTATCCCTTCCCCTTTCTGCAGGCTCCAGCTGGATCTGTGAGGGGAGAAGCACATGTGAATCTGTGTGACCATGGTAAGACCTGCTCACTGGTAGGGACTCCATGTTCTCAGGGCCTCTCACTATGTTCTAGTTCAGCAGGCCTCAGAGCATTGTGAGAATCATTGTCCACTAGGTCTTTGATTATTTAACCATTGGCTGAGAACGTTAAAGAGTTTTTTGTTTTGTTTTGTTTTGTGGTGGGTTTTTTTTTGTTTTGTTTTGTTTTGTTTTTTGTTTTTTGAGACAGGGTTTCTCTGTGTAGCTTTGGAGCCTGTCCTGGAACTAACTTTGTAGACCAGGCTGGCCTCAAACTCACAGAGATCTGCCTGCCTCTGCCTCCTGAGTGCTGGAAGTAAAGGCATGTACCACCACTACCCAGCTCTATTTTTTACTTTGAGACAGGGTCTCATGTATTTCAGGCTGACCTAGAACTCCATGTGTAGTCAAGATTGACCTTAAATTAGGCAGGCACTCCACACCTGAGCCATACCTCCAGCACCCCAGTCCTCTTTTCCTTCTTAGACAGGGTTTCATGTAGCCTAGGATGCCCTTGAACTCCTGATCCTGTTGCCTCCTTTTCTCTAGTGCCTGGATTTCAGCAGGCAAGCTACCACTCCTAGCATTAAAGACGGTTTTTTGGATGTCTAACTTTTTGATATTGTGATGTGATATTGTCAGCTAAAAGTACATACTCAAGAACTGTATAATCAAGTTACCAAAGTGGGAATGATGCAAAAAAATTTTCATGATGTTTTAAATAAGTTTATGTTTTGTGTTGGGCTACATCCATAGTTATCACAGGGCACTAGCAGCCTGTAGACTGTCAGCTGACCGCTTAGAACGTCATGCACCCGGCACTTCTTACCAGGAGCACTTTGATCATGTTTATTTTCCCCATCAGCCCATAGTTATCCCAGGGAGTTCCGTGAAGCATGTGGTACCCTGGCTGGTTGCGGCCACCATTCTGGCCTCACCACTCTCCACGTGATGAATTCTGTTCTTTGTGCCCTACTGACTTAGGGGCTTATTTTTTTGCCTAGTGCAAGTTTTGAAGATGTAGGAATCTTAAGTTCTACCGTGGAGCAAGCAGGTCTTGTCCATGATACTCAGCAGTGCCAGCCAAGTAGAAGCTGGACATGTTAGAGTGGACCTGGACCTGCTGGAGGACTTGAGCCTGTGCTGTCCATCCAGCTGTCCGTCCTGCACAGCTGGGGCAGTGCTCATGATCTTCACCAATTTCTCTAAAGAATGCCCATGCTTCAAAAGATAGTGTATGCTCTTTGACCCAGTTTCAATTTTACCCTCTGGGGCTGCTGTGAAATAGGGTAAGATGCTGGCACCCAGGCTGGGCATCCTGTAACCTCTGACCTAGGGCTCAGAATGACAGGAAGCTGGGGCCCTCCGTTTCCTAGCTTGAAACATAAACAGAAGGAGCCACCTTGTTCTCAGGGATGAAGAGAGTGTCCTCAGTCACCCGGAGTCCGTGGCCCCGGTTCTGGGGATACTGAGTAGCCTTAGGCCCTTGGGTGTGTGAATACGGAAGCATTCACTGTCTCAGACATGCGCAGTAGGCACTGCAGGTTCAAGCTGTGTCTGCTGACAGAACCTCCCACAAGGACCCATGGCCTGGTGCTTTGCTGAAACCTGGCAAGCTAACAAAAGAGTGGATTTGGGAAGATAGCCATGAAGGGCAGCTTATGAAGTGGACGTGTGTCCCCACCCCGAGGTTCATAGGTGACTCAGAGAGCCTCACATGGCACAAGAAAAGTCTGTCACCCTGATGGACTCCTGGCAGTCCTGTGTGGCCCTGGTGAGTACACAGGAGCCATTGCGTCTGGGGTTTGAAGGGAAGGTGTGGCCCGTGTCCCCTGGTCCTCTCTGTGGCTCCACTTGTCTCCAGGGTACCAGAGATTGGGGAGCAAAATTGGAAGTTCATCTTCTGAACTCTCCTTAAAAAACTTTTGCACTGAGAAAAGTTCAGCCAAGTTGTTCCACTGGTACTTGGGATGCTGGGACATGAGCCAGGACCACTGGGAGAGAGATCATAGCACACAGGGAACTAAGGAACCTCACTCTCCTGAAGCTCCCTGCAGTGCTGGCACAGGCTCAACAGTGTCACAGTGCAGGCTTCTGCCCTCACTTCATGTGCTGGGGGCTTTGATTCTAGGAACAGTCTGGGTGAGAGAGTCCATTTCTTGGAGCTACCATGCTAAGTCTTTTTTTTTTTTTTTTTTTTGAGACAGGGTTTCTCTGTGAAACAGTTCTGGCTGTCCTGGAACTCGCTTTGTAGACCAGACTGGCCTCAAACCCACAGAGATCCCCCTGCCTCTGACTTCAGCCCTCTTTTGATGTCCTCAGTAAAGACAAACACTCCAGCTTTCTGTTTTGTTTTGAGTGGGACAGCATTTCTTTGTGTGGCCCTGCAGAAATCCACCTGCCTCTGCCTTCCAAATGCTGGAATAAATGCGTGTGCAGCTTCTTCATTTGAATTGATACAAAATGAATGTAGGGGACTGAAGAGATGGCTCAGTGGTTAAGAGTACTTTTGCTCTTGCAGAAGACCTGGGTTCAATTTCTAGCACCCACGTGATGGCTCACAACAATCGTAACTCCAGTACCAGGGGATCTGACACCCTTTTCTCCCCTCCGTGAAAGCCAGGCATATGTGCAGGCAAAACACTCATACGCATAAAATAAGAATGATAAATAAATCTGTTTTTAAAAAGTGAATGTCAAATCGGGCGATGGTGGCGCATGCTTTTAATCCCAGCACTTGGGAGGTAGAGACAGGCGGATCTCTGTGAGTTTGAGGCCAGCCTGATCTGCAGAATGAGTTCCAGGATAGGCTCAAAAAGCTACAGAGAAACCCTGTCCCAAAACAAACAAACAAAAAACCCTGAATGTCACTGTCCTTAATTTTCATATTGACCTCAAAGGGAACACTAGCAGGGAACTGAAGGGACAGAAGCTGGAGGCCACTCTCAACAGTGGTAACTTGCAAAGAGGGTAACTTCCTCACCCACATCAGCTAAAGAAGGAGCTATTTTTGGCTCTCTTTTCAGCTAGGTAACAGTCATAGCCTGTTTTGCTTTTAACTTGCACAGTGTTTATTTCTTTCAAACCCCCTGTGAGCTATGTGCCAGGGTATCTTTAGCTGGTTCTGATTTTATTGCCATAAAATTCACCTGGTCTAGCCGGGCGGTGGTGGTGCACGCCTTTAATCCCAGCACTCGGGAGGCAGAGGCAGGCGGATCTCTGTGAGTTCGAGACCAGCCTGGTCTACAAGCGCTAGTTCCAGGACAGGCTCCAAAGTCACAGAGAAACCCTGTCTCGAAAAACCAAAAAAAAAAAAAAAAAAAAAAATTTCACCTGGTCTATACAGTCAATGAATTTTTGTAAATTCTAGAGAAGTATGGTAACCCAGTGCATTTTGAAACATCCTTTGAAAGAATCCCTCCCCCAACCCCACTGCCCTCATCTTCCCTCAGGGCCTGGTGGGGATAATCAACTTTCCATATGCACATTTGCTTGTTCTAGACATTTCATAGAGAAGGAATCACCCAGTACATAGCCTAATGCAGCTAGCTCCTTCGCTCACCATTTCCTACTTTGTTGTGGTACTGGGGGTTGAAGACAGGCCTTATGCATGCCAAGTGCTCTACCGGTGAGCTAGTCCCAGTCTTTTGTTGTTGTTATTTTAAATTACATTTATTTATTTAATATCCCTATGGGGACACACATGCCACGGCATACATAGGACAGCCTGAAGGAGTTGGTTCTCCCCTTCCATATGTAGATTCTGGAGAGTGAATTCAAATCATCAGGCTGGATAGCCAGTGACCTTTTCTACTAAGTCACCTGAACGTGCCCCCGCCCCCAGTTTTTGTTTGTTTTTTAGTTTTTCAAGACAGGATTTCTCTGTGTACTCCTGGCTGTTCTGGAATTCGTTCTGTAGACCAGGCTGGTCTCAAACTCACAGAGATCCGCCTGCCTCTGCCTCCCGAGTGCAGGTGTGCGCCAACATGCCAGGCTGTTCTTTTCTTGTTTGATACAGAGTTTCCTATGTACCCCAGGCTAGCCTTTAACTAGTGACCCTTCTTGTTTGATACAGAGTTTCCTATGTACCCCAGGCTAGCCTTTAACTAGTGACCCTTCTTGTTTGATACAGAGTTTCCTATGTATCCCAGGCTAGCCTTTAACTAGTGACCCTTCTTGCCACAGCATCCCCAGTGCTGAGCTTAGAGGCTTTCACCACCATTCCCAGGCTAACAGCTTAACTTTTGAAAAGTGATGTTATTTTTAAAGTTTAGTTATACTGGGCTTGGCATATGCAGGAAAGCATGTCTGTAAATCTGCAGATTGTGCATAGGAGCATGCAGGCACCGACAGGAGCCACAGGGTGCGCCTGAAGCTGAGAGGGTTAGGAATAACTTGCTCCTCAGCACATATATACTGCACATTACCCACATAACAGGACCTGTCTCCAGCGACTCTAGAATGTAGATGTGTCTTTTTTCTGACATTGTGCCAGGTCTTTTTGCTGTATGCAGTGGAGAATCTGAAATGTCCTTATAGAGAGGCGTTTCCGAGAAAGTCTTGTCAGGCATCAGCACCTGCTTTCTTGGTCAAGGCTGAGCATTTTTAAACACGCCAAAGACATCACAGTTTTCATCTATGAGCCTGGATCATTGTCAGTCAGATAGGGACTATTCCTTAATGTAGTTTTTTTTCAATCATTGTTTTAAAAGTATATGATATTGGTGGCACACACCTTTAATCCTGGCACTTAGAAAACAGATCTCTATGAGTTCAAGGCCAGCCTGGGTACATAGCAAGTCCCAGGCCAACCAACGCTACATAGAGAGACCCTGTTTGGTTTTGTTTTTTTTAAAGGCAACAAAAGTTTGTGTGTGCGTATCTGCGAGTGAACACATGTGTGTGCTGGTGCATGCTGAGAGAGAGAGCAGAAGAGGGCCTCAGATGTCTTCCTTTACTCTCCCTGTTCATCTGAGACAGGGCCTTGCCCTGTACCTTTCCTGGGTTGGCTGGGAGCCAGCAAGCCCAGCTGCCCTTCTGTCTCTGCTTCCCATGAAACCTAGGTTGCGGGTGTATACAGGATGCCTGGCTTATTACACAGACGCTGTGATCTGGCACTCAGCCACCACCACCACCACACCAACCGTCTCGCCAGCTCCTCTTTTCTGTGTGTAGCCGTGGCTGGCCTGGAACTCACTGTGTAGACCAAGCTGGCCTCAAACTCACAGATCAGCCTGCCTCTGCTTCCCAAGTGCTGAAGTATTGGGGGGGGTGTAGGTAGGTAGTACCCACAGATGTCAGAAGAGAGTCTGGAATTACAGGCAGCTGTGAGCTGCCCAATATGAGTACTTGAAGTTGAACTTGGTTCCTCTGGAAGAACAGCAAGTACTCTTTAACCATTTAGGCATCTCTCTAACCCCAAGATTTATTTGTTTTTATTTTATGTGTATGAGAGTTTATCTTTATGTACATACCCCATGTGTGTAGTGTCCTTGGAGGCTAGAAGAGGGTGCCAGATTCCCTGGAACAGGAGTTACAAGCAATTGTGAGCCTTCATGTGGGGTTCTGGGAACTGAATCTAGGTCCTCCGCAAGAGCAGCCAGTGCTCTTAACCACTGAGCCATTTTTTTCAGTGCCAAGACTGATTTTCAATTCTGGCATTTTTTTCTTTTCTTTTCTTTTTCTTTATTTCTTTTATTTTTTTATATTTATTTATTTTTTTAGAGGCAGGGTTTCTTTGTTGCCTTGGCTGTCCTGTAACTCTGTAGACCAGGCTAACCTCAAACTCACAGAGATCCACCAAGTGCCTTCCAAATGTTGGTATTAAAGGTATGAGTCACCACTGCCAGGCCAATTCTGGCTTTTCAAACAATGAAGTTTAAGATAGAATACTTAGTATTTGTTAGTTTGTTTTTTGTTGTTTTTTTTATTCAGAATTTGAGGTTTCAAGAATCAGTCTTGCTAGGCAGTGGTGGCACACGCCTTTAGTCCCAGTATTTGGGAGGCAGAAGCAGGCAGATCTCTATGAGTTCAAGGCCAGCCTGGTCTACAAAGCTCATTCCAGAACAGCCAAAGTTGTTACACAGAGAAGCCATGTCTCAAAAACCCAAAAAAGAAAAAAAAAATCAGTTTTGGATATTTGCAATTTTGCTAAAAGACCTTGATGGAGGCTTGCTTCTTCTTGTTTATGGTGGTCACTGGCTTGTGCCTTGGGCTTCCTCATCCATGAATGACCCATTTGTTCACTTCACAGAAGAAAGCATCTGGAATTCCCTAGGGATCTGGCCAGGGTCCACAGCTCCAAGGCACCATGCCAGTTCATACCAGTTAAGGGAGAGAGTCTAGTTGTATAGGTGGCTGCCAGGGTCTGGTGGTTATCTGGGCCTGGTACACACAATTTGCTGGCCCACACTGCTACAACTATGTGGATTTTATTACTTGGGGCAATTTTTTTATTGTGAACATAAGGCCTGCCTTTCCCGAGGCGACCCCACCTCAGGCTGTGCTCGCTTCTGCTCTTCTGGCCCCCCCCCTCGTGCGTGCGTGCGTGTGTGTATACAAATATCACCCTCACAGTTATGCCACTGTGGTGGCTATATCGCATTCAAATTTATTTGTCTGTTTATATCGTTAGTCTAGGCTGGTCTCAAACTCTGTCCATTCTCATGTTTCAGCCTCCTACGTGCTGGGATTACAGGCGCAAACCACTGTGTCCAACTTCTTATTTAAATTCTAGCAGCACCAGGGTGTGGTGGCCCACACCTTTAATTCCAGCACTCAGGAAGGTCCGTGTGAGTTTGAGGCTAGCCTGCTCTGCTTAGTGAGTTCCAGGATAGCCAGAGCCTCATAATAGAGAGATCCTGTCTCAAAAAAAAAGTCTAACAACAAACACCTGGACACATGAACTTACTCCAGTCTTGTTATGTGCATGTCTTTTGTTATCTGAACGATGCCTCACCCTTGACAGCTCACAGCCCCTCACGGTGAAGTCCAGGGCCCATCCACAGGTGATGTGGTGCTCTGGACCACAGTGGGTCCCTGTGGGTCCATGCTAACATGGGTGTCTTTCCTTTCAGGACTGGAAAGACCATCAGCACGTCTGTGGCCAGTCAACATCTGTCACTGTCCAGGCTGATGAAGTCCATGTTGAAGAAAGTGTAATAGAAAAAGTTGCTGTTTGAGCCAGGCCGCTCCCTGCTCTGCTCTGAGGCCATCACAGGCTAAGGCCCTCTGATGACTATGGGGGCTGCTGAGAAGTGGGGCCGTGGGAAACTTGCCGGACAAGTTATTAACAAACAGACTGTGCCCTTGGAAATGAACTCCTGCCAGAGACCAAGGAATGCTGGTGACTTTCAGAATGGGGCACTCTGCCACAGCCCAGGGCCCTTGCCCTATCACGGTGCTCTTTCATCCCTGGATCATGAGTGTCCCATTCCCCTTGGGGGTGCCCTATGCCACGTGTACATATCTGTCGTATCTGTTAATAAGGTTGTAAATAAAGCTCCCATCCCCCGCCTAGATGGTGCTGTTACAAAACTCACTTTGTACTCAGATGGCCAGAGGGTTTCCTGCTGCGTCCTGTGTGTGCTGCTGAGGGGATATAGACCTGCCACCATCCTCTTGTTGGTCTACCTTCGTGGCCAAGGAGTTTTCAACCTATCTTTCTCTAGTGGAAGTAGTTTCGGGAGAACCCAAGACTGCTTAGCAGGGTTTGGCTCCATAGCCTCTCAGCTCTGCTTGTGTCCAGGCAATACCACGAGCAGCTGAAGGATGCTCATGGGTCTCCAGGGGCATCCTACTGGGTGCACACTGAAATGTTTGTTTTCTTCACTCTTTCTTCTCATCACCCAGCTCCATCCCAAAGGCAGGGACCTTTGGGGAAGACTCATACTTAGGTACTGGACTTGGCTGATCATAGAATGAGACCTGATGTTCCTGCTGACAAAGAACACTGCCAGAGGAGTACATTCTGGACATTTCTAAATTTTCAGAAATGCCCTTCCGGGTTAAGACTCCGACTCATGACAGTCAGGGTCCTGAGGCTTCCCTGCACTGTGTAGGGAATGTGCAGATTCAGCCAGGACCTAGGGGAGTGTCTTCAAGTTTAGGGTGAACTTACAGACTTACCAATTCTTTTTTTTTTTTTTTTTTTTTTTTTTTGGTTTTTTGAGGAAGGGTTTCTCTGTAAAACAGTCCTGGCTGTCCTGGAACTTGCTCTATATACCAGGCTGGTCTTGAACTCACAGGGATCCACCTGTCTCTCAGACTTACCAATTCTTACACCTACTTCTAAAACAGTTCCTGCCAGATACACACCAGCTTTACACCTTGGTATGTGTAAAAAGATCATCCTGCTAACCTGCACTGGGCCACGAATGGTTCCTCCTTCTATCAGAAGGTCCTGCACCTTGCAGATCCTTGAGGTCTCTCAACGTGAACCACAGGGATAGTTGAGGGAGGGGCACGTATGAAGTAAGGAGATTGATTCTAGTTCTACGGGGCCCCGGCCTTCTCCCCAAGGCTGATCAGTGAGCCAGGCACCTGGAGGCTCCAGGCCTGAGGCCCTTTCCACTGAATAAGGTCTTCATGACCACTATTTATTTCTGCTGGAATCAAGCCTTCGAGTAGGGGCCTTGCCATTCTTTCCAGAAGTGCTTTCTGGTGACTGAGTAGCTCTCAGCTCCAACCAGTCACCCAGGCCATGCAGAGCAGGCCGAAACTACACAGCATAGCTCAGTTTGCACACTGACAGCAGGAAAAAGACAAGTGCTTGGCAAAGTCATCTGTGTCCAAGAGCTCCTCAGACAGTCACTGCTAACCACAGGACAGCATGCAGGGGGCATTCAGGGTGTCTATCCCCAAGAAGTGGCCCTGTGTGAAAGCCCCAGAACACCAAGATGGCTGACAGTCCAAGAGCAGTGGCTGTCACATGCAACCTGGAATCGATTCAATTTTTTCTTTCCCTTTCCTCTAAGGAAGAAACCCAAAGGGTCTCAGGGCATTGCACTTAAGGCTCAGTTCCCTAAGCTGTGTCGAGCCTCCTGTGACTTCTGCCCCATTCACATGAGTTTCAGCCGTACGTTTGGATCTGCAGAATTTTTCTGCGGAAGTCAGCAAAGGCCAGGCACACTTGGTGTTCTAGAGTCTCCAGGGGTATTTTTTTTTCTTTTTGTGATTTTTTTTTCTGTTTTTTGTTTGTTTGTTTTTTCAAGACAGGGTTCCTCTGTAGCTCTGGAGCCTGTGCAGAGGTAAAATTTAAGGACGTCCCAATTCCATTAACATAGATGATATGGGGGCAGATATGAACCCATGACTCCATTGACACCTAGCAGCATGCTAGCCCGGGGATGTCAGCAGAGGCCCCAGCGGGAGTTTCGAAGTGTTCGGAGCTCAGTGAGGCCATACTACCCTCTGTACTGGGGAATTGCCCCTTATCCAACAGGGACTATTTTAACACGTGAGGGATTTGCACACTGCTCTCAGACTCAGCTCATCATTTCTCAGTACTGAGAGCAGTGTGACACTTTGTGCCTGTTGATGTGGACCCCAACCTAAAACCCCCCTCTGCAGTCCTGACTGACATCTCTCCCATGACAGGATGGGGGAGGGGAAATGTTAGGGTGTGCTGTCCCTGCCAGGAGTCATCTCTTCTTGCTGCACTGGGCCTTGGCCAAAGAGCCCAAGCACAGGAGCTACTTGGGCCCCTCAGTCCTGCCTTGAACCCTGCTGCTGGATATCCATGGGGTAGAGACGGCCTGGGTGGACCTGAGTGTAGGGCTCCCTTTCAGAGGAGTGCTAAGGGCTGGGAATGTGACTCACTGGAACTCGAGTGGAACTTTGCAAATTCAGGGTATCTTCTGGAGAGAGGCTGGCAGGAAGCTATAATATATACTGTACTCAAGAAAGCTTCCAAAATGGTGCTCCTGCCCCTTTTAATGACAGCAGAGCACTCCCTACTGAGCTGGCCTGGACAGGAACCCCAGGAAATTCCTCTAGATCCTCTCCCAGATAGACACTTGGTCACTTTACCTGTGGAGAGGAAACAAAGCCAGCTGAAGTAGTTCTATTCTTCCTGGGGCAGAAGAGACTTCAGAAGCCTCTTGGAGCTGAGCTAGCAGCATCCAGGCCCCATCATCCAGGCCAAAATACCTCCTCTTTTGTTTGCTCCTCCCCAACCTTCATAAATGATTAGGAAATAATTCGTTTAATCAGACGCGCCAGCACTCTGCACACAGGCTTGGATCTCCCTGACCTCAGGACAGCAGTGGCCTTTTCAGCGGAGACGGAGAGACTTGCGGAAGACGCTGCGGAACTCGGCGTTGAAGATGGTGTAGATGATGGGGTTGAGGGCACTGTTGACATAGCCTAGCCAGGTGACGGCACTGACCAGGCTAGGGGGCACGAAACAAGCTGGACACAGCGCCCGCGTGATGTGCACCACGAAGAAAGGCGTCCAACACATCAGGAAGGCCCCTGGGGGTGGGCAGCATGAGCCTGTACTCCTGTACTCGAGGTCCCTCACCCGGAATCCCCCCCACACACTTTTCGCCCTTACAATCTAGACCCCACCCACCTCCCACCTCGTGGAGCCCGGAACTCTCCACCTGGGACCTCTCTCTACATATATCAGCTCTTGCCCCAGGGCAGGAACCCACCGACTACCACCGGCAGGACTCTCATTGCCTTGCGCTCCCTTCCCGTGATCTTGGCGCCCCTCCTGCGGGAAGGCAGTGCTGGCGGTTGCCGGAGCATTGCATCTGGGAGCGGACACTCAGGGCCGCAGGGTCTCTGAGAGAGATCTGGCTCAAGCTGGCTGGAGCCGCCGGGGCTCTGCAGGAGGCTGGGTGAAGGGGGCAGACATTCTGGGAAAAGGGGGCCCTGAACACTGTCCAACACGGGCGGGCCGGGGCCGCTGGGTCTGCGCGGCGCACGGCTGTGCAGCTTGGTGTGCCGGGCTGCCTCCCAGCGCCGCAGGCCGCGAAAAGTGGCCCAGTAAAGCAGCAGCATGAGTGGACAGGGCAGGAAGAAGGAGCAAACGGACGAGTAGACCACGTAGTCGCGGTCCTCCAGGCGGCACACGGCTGGATCGCGGCCGGGCACGTCGTTGAGGCCGCACAGCACCGGCGCAGCCACCGCGGCAGACAGCAGCCATGTGGCGGCGATGAGCAGCTGTTGGCGCTGACCCTGACGGTTGTAGCTTAGCGGCACCGTCACGGCCACGAACCTAGAGGGACACAGGCGTGGTAAAGGCGCCAAGTTGGGCGGATGACTGGGAGGTGGGGGAGTGGGAGAGGAGTTGTCTGTGGTACCCACCTGTCCACGCTGATGGCGCACAGGTTGAAGATGGAGGCAGTGCATAGCATGACGTCCATGGCCATGAGGGTGTCACAGAGGCGGGGACTCAGCAGCCACACGCCACCCTGAACCTAGCCGTGCAGAGGTTGCAGAAAAGAAACACAAAACTTGACCTTTCAGATGCTAACTTCCTGACCCCCATTCTTGTTGAAGGGAAGCAATGGCTGAGTATTAGAGGGGATGTGGGGAGGCATGTATACGCCCAATGTGAATCTGAGGCAGTTGGGGACACTGTGTTAGAGGAGACAGAGGGGGCAGGCAGGTCTGCCTCTTGACTCAGGTCTCCTTTCCTTGGGGGAAGACCCAAGGGAGATTGATACCATCTGCTGGAGGGAAGCCCATAGGGGCATAGGCCTGACCTTCTGCCCACTGAACACAAATCCTACCCACCTCCATAGAGTTATCCTGCCTGCTTCAACTGTCACTGCTGTGGAACTTTGGATGGGTCCCTTCACTTGCTGGGCAGGGTACACATGACTGTCCTGAGGACAAATGTGGTCTAGGGCTTTCAGTGAATCTGCATGGAGTGTTCTTCAAGGGCAAAGGAGCATACAGCCAACTCAACCCACTCACCCCCAAATCCCTTCATACTGATCTGGGACGATTAGGAGCTTAAGAATCATCCCAGTGACGTCTGTCCCTTGGGGAGGACCTGAGGTCAGGCATGGCTGCTGTCCTCTGTCCTAGCTCTAGAACTCAGTGTCTTCCTTAGAAATCCCATGCATCCCAACCCCTCAGAGTTAAGGCCACTATGTCCCTCCCCATTCCTGTCCTAAACAGGTCTTCTCTGGCCAAACCTCGGGCAGAGAGAAGTTTCCACCATAGAAGTCACACCTAAGAGGCAGACCTGGTCTGAGGTGACTCTGTCCCAGAAGTTTCCAAAGGTTCTGACTCTTAGCCGCCCCCAGGTTCACTATCCTGCACAGGCCTCTCTGACTGCACTTTTCACTGCTCCAAGCTGCTGGCAGTTGAGTGGTGGCAGGCTTTGCGAGTCTTCCACAGGGTGAGCTGGCGCAGGTTAACAAGTGTGTCTGTCTGTGTCTTACTGCCTGCCTGCCTGCCTGCCTGTCTGTCTGTCTTGTGTGTGTGTGTGCGTGTGTGCGTATGTGTGTGTGTGTGCTCGTGGTCCCTAAAGGCAGTGGTCATAGGCAGTGAGGTGTGTCTGCACACTTGCCTGTCGGTCTAGCTGGCCTTTGGCAGGGGCTAGGGGTGCAGTATTTCTGGAGTGGGAGCTGGGACTTAAATGGAAAGACAGTATCTGCGATCCTTGGTTCCAGGGACACAAGCCCTCTCTGGGTCAACAGATCACACACAGAGAATACGAAGGGATCCAGAGGATGGTAGGGTGACCAGACAGACGCAAAACTGGCGCTGGATTCTGAAGAGCAGGAGACTGTGGGTAGTCAGGAGTGAGGAGGCCCGGAGCCCCTTCAAACACCCTGGCTCAAGGTTGCTGAAGGTCCAAGCGGCCGAACCGCTCCAGGGTCGAGCAGGGGGAGGGGAGGAGGGCGGAAGGGAAGGAGGAGAGTGGAGCTGGGGCATGGAGGCTCACCTCGGAGTAGACAAAGAGTGGTAACACTAGTATTGCGAGGAGGAGGTCGGCGGCCGCCAGGCTCACGATGAAGTAGTTGGTGGGTGTTTGCAGGGTGCGCTCGGAGGCCACGCTCACGCACACAAGCGAGTTCCCCGCCAACACCATGCCGATGAGCAGCACGCCCCCCACCAGCGCCGCCACACCCGCGCCCCCAAGCCCGGCGCCCGGCCCCAGGGGTTCTGGCCCACGCCCGGCCAACAGCCCACCGTCGTTGTCCGTGTTGTTATTCCCCATGGCGCGACAGCTGAACGCGCTCCGGCAAGTCGCTGAGCCCTGGGATTTGCGGGCAGGGGCTGCCCGGAGTCCCGCCCCCAGCACGTCAGCCCCGCCCCGTCCCGGCTTGGATTTCTGCACTCTAGGAAACTGGCCAAAGGAGGAATGCTTCATTTCAACGGAAGAGAGTTGAGTGAAGTGACTGACATAAACAGGCCCAGCAGCGGCTGGTGTTTTGCTTGATCCGGGCTAATTAGTGCTTCCAAGAGCCTACATGAAGGGCAGGTTGTCGGGACCAGACTCGACAGAGCCAGCCATCCCGGCCAAGAGACACTTAGGACCTTTCAGGCCACCAAATTACCTGCCAGGAGCTCCTCTCCAAGAAGCCTTGGAAGATGTGGCTGAACTCCTGCATTGGGACAGTGTCCTTACCAAGTAGAAAGACACCAGTTCTGGGTTCTACAACAGGCTGTGGGCGCCTCACCTCTTTCTCTGATGGTTCTGGGACTGCCCCTTACCCTTAAGCTAAGCAATACTGAACAGTCTGGCACATAGAGTTCACTCTCCATCTTACATGGGCAGACGTGAGCAATGCTTTGGACCCAGGCCATGGCTGACCCTACATTTCTTACCATCTCTCTTCCCAAGTCTCTGGTATTGCCATCACCATCATTCATTCTGAACTGGACCATGGTGAAAATGACAAGTGGTCGCCTCCCAGGCCCAGCCTTAATTATTTTTTCTTTTTTTTCCTTTCTCTCTCTCTCTCTCTCTCTCTTTCTTTCTATTATTATTATTATTTTGGTTTTTTGAGGCAGGATTTCTCTGTGTAGCCCTGGCTGTTCTAGAACTCGCTCTGTAGACCAGGCTACCACCAAACTCAGAGATCCCCTAGTCTCTGCTTCTGCCTCCTGAGTGCTGGAATTAATTAATTAATTGGACAACCACAACTAGCTCAGCCTTAACCCTTAACTATCCTCGGGGACAGCTGAGTGGTTGTCCCACTCCTCACCTTATAGGACCCACTTGACCCTCAGCTTCCTTGCCTTTAGGACTGTGTGGACCACTGGCTACCTGTGACATCTGACAAGAAATATCTAAGCTAAGAGTGCTCTCACACTGGGACTCTCTCTCCTTCCCCAGGCCACATCTGGAGGCCACACTTTTCACTCCCAGGTGTGTGGCATGCTGCAGGGGGGAGTGCGGTTTCAAGACAAAAGGAGCTGAATTCAAAATATTTTAGGGGAATTGGGCCAGTCCTCTAAGAACACAGGCAGATTGCTCACGCTGCTGAGTATCTGAGTGTACCCTGCCCAGAGCACCTAGACCCCTCTAACCCATCCTTGGCAAGTTCATAATAGGGGCAGGGAGATGATCCTTCCTGCTAAAGCCTTCAAAAGCAGCGCTTGGTACCAGTGACACACACAGGACCTGACTTGGAGCCTCAGAATCTAAGACGGAAAATCTGCCTTCTAAATTCTACACAAGTTCTGTGGCATCGGTGTGCTCACATTCACATGTGTGCGTGAACATGCATGTGCACTCGAGGTCACACACACACACACGGAATAATAATAAAATTAAAAACACACAGCTTTCCCCACACACAACTTGTTAGGGTGTGGCAACAAACTGGGGAGCCCAGGCACGAGAACTCTGGTGAGCTTAAGTCTAGTCTGGATTACAAAGTGAGATCCTGTCTCAAAACACAAAACAAAAGGCCTGGGTGTGGTAGTGCACACTTGGGGAAAGAAGGTGTAGCTGGGAGGGTCAGGAGCTCAAAGTCATTCTTGGACACAAAGCTAGTTTGAACTTAACTTGGGCTCCAGGAGACCCTGCTAAAAAATAAATAAAAAATATAAAAATTTCAAATGAATCGTGTGTGTGTGTGAGTGAGTGAGAGAGAGAGAGAGAGACCATGAATTTATGATCTTCCTGTCACCACTTCTGGAGTCCTGGATTACAGGTGTCTGCACCATCATCCCCTGGTGCTGAAGACTAAATTCAGGGCCTTGCATATGGTGGGCAAAACACCCTACCAACTCAGCTACATTTTCAGACCTAAATCAGATTTAAATGTAACTTAAACTTAAAGCTAAAAACTTTAGAAGAGGGGCTGGAGAGATGGCTCAGAGGTTAAGAGCACTGACTGCTCCTTCAGAGGTCCTGAGTTCAATTCCCAGCAACCACATGGTGGCTCACAGCCATCTATAATGCGATCTGGTGCCCTCTTCTGGCATGCAAGCATACATGGAGGAATGTTGTATACATAATAAATAAATAAATCAAAAAAAAAAAAAACTTTAGAAGAAAAATGGGAGAAAATCTTTGAGACCTGGGACTAGAAAAATGAGGAGTCAAATGAGGTGAACTTTGTCAAAATTAAAAAACTCCTAGCTGGGCTGGGCGGTGGCGGCACACATCTTTAGTCCCAGCACTCGGGAGGCAGAGGCAGATGGATCTCTGAGTTTGAGGCCAGCCTGGTCTACAAGAGCTAGTTCCAGGACAGGCTCCAAAGCTACAGAGAAACCCTGTCTCGAAACAAACAAACAAACAAAAAACCTCCTAGCCACAGGATGGAAAACAATATTACCAAACTATATAACCACCAGCTATCTTGTATAGATAGCAATTACAATATGAACTCTTGCTGCATGGTGGTGGCACGTTATGCCTTTAATCCCAGCACTCAGGAGGCAGAGGCAGGTGGATCTCTGTGAGTTTGAGGCCAGCCTGGTCTACAGATTGAATTCCAGGACAGCCAGGGCTACACAGAAAAACCCTGTCTCGAAAAATAAAACAGAACAATATGAAGTCTTTATAAAACATACAAAAAACTCTCAAAGTTCAATAGCAATAACACCACAGAAAGAAAACGCTTTTTCAAAAAATCTCATTTTGAAAGAAAAGGCAGAAATTCTCTGCAAAGGCTGGAGAAATGGCTCAGTAGTTAAGAGCACTGACTGCTCTTCCAGAGGACCTGGGTTCAATGCCCAGCACCCACATGGCAGCTCACAACTGTCTGTAACTCCAGTTCCCAGGGGATCCAACATACTCTTCTGAGCTCTGAAGGCACCTGAACACACGCAGAAAACAGAGGTGTGGTCTTCCTGACAAAGGAGAGTAGGGAAGTAGACGTTCTGTGTACTTTCTGTACCAGAGCTTGGTGCCCCTGCACTCTGAGCTGCTTGGAAGTAGGCAAGAATCAAAATGTAAACTGCTGGCCTCAGGAAGGACACTAAGTTGATGCCTGGGAACTGCGAGGCTTTGTAAACACAGCCTCAGCCAGCTATGTGACCCTCCTCTGACCTCAGTGTGCAGTGGCCCCTGTCACCCTCCTCTGACCTCAGTGTGCAGTGGCCCTGCAGGGTAGTAGCCGTTAGTAACCATTATCCTACACTCTCCCCTGACCTAACTAACTTCCTGATGAGGCTGGCTGGCTGGCAGAGGACCTACCTCCTGCCCACCACTGTTCCTGTAGGTCACTGCTCACTAACCACCTGTCTTCTCCCTTCTGCTTATTTACTCAGGGATTTGATTCTAGCTTAATTTCTATGGTTCCATTGGTCAGGACTGACATATGCTTTTTTCCCCCCTGCAGTCTTAAGTATTGAACCTAGGCCTCATGCATACTAGGCAAGCACTCTACCACTGAGCTGTGTCTGTGGCTCTAGCACACACCCGCAGACACACACACACACACACACACGCACCACACACACACACACATTTTATAGCAGCTTTATAGTTGCCTGAACTTGGGAACAACACAAACGTCCTTCACTGGGTGAATGGATAAACACACTGGTCCATTCAGACAGTGGAACATTTGCTAAGCCCTAGAAAGAATTGCGCTACTGAGCCATGGAAAGACTCAAAGGAGATGTAAAGGATTATTGCCAAATGAAAGAAGCCAGTGTGGAACTAGCAAGGTGGCTTGGTGGGTAAAGGTCCCTGCTGCCAAGCTTGCCCCCCTGAGTTTGATCCCTGGAGGCCACAAGGAAGAAGGAGAAAGCCAACTCCTACAAGCTGTCCTCTGACTTCCATGCACCCACCCACCCACCTACCCACTCACACAAATAAGCAAACTTGATCTTTAAAATGGAGAAGCCAGCCCTGACACTCTGGAACAAGCAATTATTACCGCTGTCAATGACAAGATGAGGAGTCTGGGGGCAGGAGGAAGAAGGCTCCCCAGGGAGCTGCCAGGGCTGTGATCCTGGTTTTCTGATGCTATGGCGCTATCCATGCCAGTTTATGTTGTCCAAACCCATAGGATGTTCAGCCCCCAGAGTGGCTCCTGGTGAGAACTGCAGGCCTTGATGCTGTGTTGACCATGGTTCAAGCCAGGCGGTGGTGGCAGAGGCAGATTGATCTCTGTGAGTTCAAGGCCAGCCCAGTCTACAGAGCTAGTTCCAAGACAGCCAGGGCTACACAGAAAGTGTGACAAAGCCACCTCTCTAGTGCCAGGGTGTTTTGTTTACGTTTAAGGGTCTTATCAAGTCACCCTTGTTGGCTTGAAGCTTGCAATCTTCCTGCCTCTGCCTCCCAAAAGCTAGGCTATAAGTATGTGTCACTCGTGTTCCTCCCCCGTGCCCCCCCCTTGTTGTTTATTTCAAACAGTGTTCCTCTGTGTAGCTCTGGCTGTCCTGTAACTCACTTTGTCCATCAGGCTGACCTCAAACTCAAAGATCTGCCGGCTGGCTTCTGTTTCCTAAGTGCTGGGATCTGGTTGCATTCTACACTGGTCCCCCCCCCCACTTTCTTAAAATAGCTGGGCCACCGGTAGCAGCGCACACCTTTAATCCCAGCACTCAGGAGGCAGAGGCATGTGGATTTCTGAGATTGAGGCCAGCCTGGTCTATAGAGTGACTTCCAGGACAACCAGGGCTACACAGAGAAACCCTGTCTCTAGGGGAAAAAAAAGTTTGTTTGTTTCTGTGTCCACTCGTGTGTCTGTGGGGAGCAGGACGGCACTGCCTGTAGAGGCTAGAAGGCATCAGATGCCCAGAGCTGGAGTTACAGGCAGTTGAGAGCCACCCTGTGTGGGTGTGGGAACTGAACTGAGGTCCTCTGTAAGAGCAGCAGGCTCTCTTAACCACAGAGCCATATCCTCTACTCCCTGCTTCTTAATAGAAGGGAATTCTGGGTGGAGGGAGTATGTGAGGGCATCAGGGAACTGAATGCCACACTTTCGGTTCAGTTTTTCTGTAAATGGAAAACTTCTCTAAACCATACAGCCCACTAATTGTTTTTAAAGCCTCCAGGCTAGGGGTAGGGGTAGGGAGCTCATTTATCAGAGTGCTAGCTTAGCATTCTTAGCATTACATAAAACCAGCAGTACCAGGGGTCCAGTGACTGCAATGTCTGCTTTTGAGAAGCTAAGGCAAGAAGATTGCTGAGGGTTTCAGGCCAACGTAGGCAGCCTAGCTATATACTCTGTCTCCAAAACCAAACCAAACTATTCCCATAACAAACAAACAAACAAGAATAAATAAATAAAGAAAGAAAGAAAGAAGGAAAGGAAAGAAAAGCCTGGGCGTGGTGTGGTGACGTACAACTTTGAGCAGAGGCAGCTGGATCTCTTTGAGTATGAGGCCAGCCTGGTATACAGAGCAAGTTCCAGGACAGGCACCAAAGCTACACAGAGAAACCTTGTCTCAAAAAATGAACAAACAAACAAAACAAAACAACAACAACAAAAATCACTACATGACTTTTACTCAAGAGCTAGTTCATAACAGTTTGCTAGTTTTGTAATTTGATTCTAAGGATTGTCTTTTGGTTTGGGTTTCGGTGCTGGGTGGAACGCAGGTCCTGGTGCATGCTAGACAAGTGTTCTACCACTTGTCCTGGACGCCAGGAATGGAGATGCTTTGCAAGTCAATTCCCATCCATAGCTTCCCCCCTCCCCACTCTCCTACAACCTCTAAGGCCTGCTTTTCTCTTATTCTAACCCAGCTTTACATCCTGATTCCAACATGAATAGGCTGTTTGCTCCCATCCAAAAATGCAGCCTCAGGGCCTAAGAGGATTCCTATTTTTGTTTCGGGTGCCGGTCTGCCCTTACAAGCGATTCTCTGCATCTGTCCCCATCCCCTGCCCTGGTTTCTCCGGGGGCGTTCGGACTCTGGTCTCCTTCCCCTACTGGCCCTTCCTAGGCTTCTCAAGACACCTACAGACCCTTCCTGAGAAGAGTGTTCCAGGGTCTTGGGTTGGCACCAAGATGAACTGAGGCTGGAGGGGCCTGGCAGTGCGGTTCCCTCTGCCTGTCCTGAACCGCCATACCTTGTTCCTTGCCCGTGGTCCCAGATAGAGGTGTCCATTTCGCTACCTGGTAGCACTAACCCCTCTACTCCCCCTCCCAGTCAGCTGAGGGGCGCCAAGGGGACGGGAGGTGGCCGGACGACAGCTGTGGGGGTGGCCCTGACCTTCCCACAATCGATGGGGCGCGGCCGGCCGCGTGGAGCCGGGGCGGTGCCGGAGCCCCCCACCTGCCGCCGGGGCAGCTATAAAGCAGGGGTGCGGGGCTCAGGCTGCAGCTGCACCG